>NIPQ01092594.1:0-15572 GCA_002806875.1 Lepidotrigona ventralis hoosana
TTCGTCCTCCTTTTTTTTTTTTTTTTACTTTTTTTTATTTTTTCGTTTTTGCTTTTTAAATCGCGCGCGCGCTCGCCTTCGCTCTCTTTCTCTTTCTCCGCCCTTTCCCCGGTTTTGCGCAATTAAACGTACAAATAATATCTATACACATTTAAAACTGGTAGAAATTAGAAATTGTATTCTCGTTTGACTAGCTTTTGACCGTCTCTCTTGAAAAAAAGATTATTAACACGCCGACTGTGTCGTCGTTTCTTTCTCTTTCTCTTTCTCTTTCTCTTTCTCTCTCTCTCTCTCTCTCTCTCTGTCTTGTGTATGATACGTTTCTCTCTGGGATTCTAGTCGAATATTATACGTAGTGTTTGTTCATGTATACGAGTAATTATGCATGCATGCGTACGTGTACGCGTGTGTATGTGTGTGTGTGTGTGTGTGTGTCCTCTGTGTGAATATCATGAGCGTGTAAAATCGTATGAAAATTGATTCCTTCTCTAATTTTTTTTCCCTTTTTCCACGCGATTACAGAAAAAGGGAGGGGGGAAATATCGTATCGGTTGATCGGTTTGTCTAATCTGTTAAACACCGTGCAGACGATTCTTCTCGTTCTCGAACAGGCTAACTAATTATTAATCGAGAGAAATCACCGCGCGCCATTATGTAGATTCATGATCCTAATAAGAGTATGATCGTTAGAATAAGTCGTTATACAACCTAGGGTATACAGCTAGCAAATTACTCTCTCTCTCTCTCTCTCTCTCTCGTTAACTCGATACAATAATACTCTCACACGCACGCGCACATGCATCCAGCCGCACTTTCATCCAAATTTTCACTTTCACTCTTCTCTTCGTCTCTCGCGCTTCGTCCCCCTAATTCTTAATATTTTGACAGGTTTTTCCTTCCGCAGTCTTCCAATTGTTTCCATTCACGCGGCCGTGCAGCTGTCGTTCGAGAATTAAACGAATGCAAAAACGTCCGAAACTCACCGCACGGCTCACGGCGCGTGAATTGTTCAGTCTTTCGTTTATATATTTGTTTTTCTTTTTTTTTTTTTTTGGTTTTTTTTNCTTTTTTTTCTTTTTTTTTCTTTTCTTTTTATTTGCTTGCTTGTCCTCACGTATTATATGTCGATACGTTATATCAGTTTGTCGCTAATACTATTATATTCAGTTATTAAATTTAACCTTGCCTTTCTCTCGTTCTTCTTCCTTCATTATCGTCATCGTCATCCTTCTCATCTTTTCCTCTTTCCTTTCTCTCCTTTCCATTCTTGTTGCACGAAAAATATTATGCTACGGTTTTTTTTTTTTCACCCATTCGCGACGTAATTACGTTTAAAGTGCTAATAAGTGCATATTTATAGAGTAGTATGATGTATGCTTATAATTTAAAGCCACAGATTTCGATGTCACATCACGAATGCATGATGCAAGCTCCTCTCGTCGGTTCTCACATTCCTCGACGGCGTTTCGCTATATATGCGTTATGTTTAATTATTTAGTCTTATGTACCCTTCTTAACGTTCGTTATAGCACGAGACCATACACCCTTTTTAAGGCCTTTGAAAATCCGTTTATTTATTCATTAATAACCTTCTCGATTTCTTCTTCCATGTCTCTTGGATTCTTCTCTCTCTCTCTCTCTCTCAACTCTTTTTTATCTTCTTTTTCTATTTGTCAACCGCGACTTCAAAAGAAGAGACACGTGTGGTAACTCTCTCTCTCTCTCTTCTCTCTTCCTCTTTACTTCTACCTCGTCATACAAGAGCGTAGAGTCGCAAGATCTACAAAGCATACACACCGCTACATATCGTCTTTTTTTCATTCTTTTCTTTCCCCTCCAACGTTCAGCGATGGCGAAGGCGAATTCAAAACGTGTACAGTAGCGATGCCGCTCCGTCTCTTCACCATTTTAACGTGTGTAACATTGTGTAGCATTGTGTGTCAAATCTTCTTGCTTTTAAATATGATTTTCCTTTTTTTCCTTTTTTTTTTCTCTCTCTAAGGAGAATTACACAGTAATATGTAGTACGGCGATAGTAGTGGAGAGAGTATAGTAATAGTATTAGCAGTACTCATAATAGTAAGAGTAGTTGTGAGGGGTTACTTGTAATAGAGAGGTGACAATAGTAATAGCATAGCTGATAGATGATAGTAGAAATAGCCGTAACGATAGGAGGATAAAAATAGCAACAGCATGAAAGCATATTAATAATGGTGTTAGTTAGTCACCCAGAGAAGTAGTTGTTAACAGCAGTGATAATAAGAGTTTACACAGTAATAAATGTAAGTGTAATAACTATAATAATAATGATAATAATAATATGACAAGCAGTAAAGACAGTGATGAACATGATGACAATGACCGTGTGGCGAATAAGATGATATCGATATCTCAGAATAATAATAATAAGTGATAACGATAGAAGATAAAGTAAAGAGCAGCAATAGCGGCGGTGGATAAGAGAGAATGGAGAGATAATTATCTTAGCAGTAAATGTTAAAAAGAAGTAAAATCAGTCAATTTGTTAAAATGAATTACATTACATTAGTATATAATGTGTCCTGGNATATACTATATACTATATACTATATACTATATGTATACATATAGTATATAGTACTACTATATATACTATATGTATATATACTATATATACTATATGTAGTATATGCTATATATATTATATGTAGTATATACTATATACTATATATACTACTATATATACTATATATATTACATACTATATACTATATACACTACTATATATACTATATATATTACATACTATATACTATATATACTATATGTAGTATACTATATACTATATATACTATATGTAGTATACTATATACTATATATACTATATGTAGTATACTATATACTATATATACTATATGTAGTATACTATATACTATATATATGTGAAATTAATTCATAATTGAGAAACTAAATTATATTAGAATTATTTATTTTAAAAATGAATTTAATCACGTGCAACTATAACAATCATAAAAAAATAGTCATTGCAATTTGTTTAATTGTGTAATTAAAATATATTTCATTAGGGATAGATAAATATTCAAATTTGTCATGGTGGCGTATATTTATTGTAAAGATTTCAGAATAATTTGACAAATTCCTTTTTTTTATATAGTTGCTCTATTATTTTGTAAAATAATTAAGATAAATTGGAAAACATGTACGATATACTTGTCACAATTTTCTCTTTGTACAATTTGTGGAAGTCGATTAGATAAATTCAAGTTAATTCATTTTTATCAGTTCCGCAAATTATTTGTTATTTATTTTCCATATTATGACATTTAGCTTATTAATGTAATGTCATTCCTCGTTGCAAATGGTTTGTATACTGTTAATGATTGCATGCTATTCTGTTATATTTCTAGAAAATTTATTAATTTTATTAATTACGATATTAAAATAAACTTAATGAAATTATTGTTCATAAATGTGAGAATATGTTTTTATCAATTGTATTGTAGAGGTAAAATTAGATTGTAGTAGTTAAAACGCCTATATTAATTTTTATGCTTATTGCGTGCTTCGGAAGTTTATGGTCCTTCCTAGAAAATGATATATAGGTCTAATACCTGGAAACTGTAGTAATTATGTCAAAAAGGATACACCTTAATGATTTTATCAACACGTAATTTCATTTCTATATATTCACGATAGTTTTTAGTTTGATTTTGTATATAGATTAGATTAGGTGTAGGTTAAATTTGGGTTAAATAATATATAAAGGAAAATAATAACATTTATAGAATTTTATAATATTATTGTGCAATTATTATATGACGCGTATCATTTTAATCTTCCCACGCAATTGTTTCCGCAATTATTCGTTATTCGAAAAAATGTTTCAAATAAAACTAATAATACAAATATAATACATAAATAGTTTTACATAATACATAAATAATACATAAAATAGTTTTTGTTTGATTTTGATAGGGACATTTTTCAATGACTACTAGATTTGTCTAGGTGGAGACATTTCCGAGATTTTAAGTTCACCTGTTTTTTTTTAATGGAATCATATATTTTTTTATGCATCAATCGTTGCAATTTAACATTTTCTGTAAGAAAGTATTAACTTATATATAGATATTTTAGCTTTAATTTCGTAAAATCTATGCATGAAAGACAATGAATACAAAAATACATTCTACAAAATTATCTCTAAATTAATCATAAAATGTCTTTTAAATTCATCAAGTATCTCTTAAACCATCATTTCTCGATGTGCATATGTTAATATTTTTTTTACAGAGAATGTCGAGCTCCATTGATTAACGAATAAAAATATATGATTCTATTTAAAAAAAATAGAGATGTCGGGACTTTGAGATCTCAAATATGTTATTATATTTTCTATTAAATTTCTAGTTCAGCGGTTTTTCCTAATTTTCACTACTTTCTTGGCTTAGAATTGACTAACACTATTACGAGCAAACATACATATGTATGCACAATGAGAATATTATCGTAATAAATAAATACAAATTTAGTAGACATTATTATCAAGATATTATTTTGGAACTGTAGAAGTATTGCAAATAAAACCACAGAATTGATCAAGCTTTGCCTAGAATATGATTTGGTAATTCTCACAGAATTAAAGAACAATATTCCCAACTATCACATAATAAGAAAAGACAGATCAAAAGATAAAAATGAGGTTGGTGTAACCAACCTGATAAAAAAAGATCTGTGCTTCCAACCACAGAACAACATAACTTCTGACGTATCCTCAATGGAAATAATAGCAATCAGAATCAGCAGTTTAAACCAACCACTGACAATAGTAGCGGGCTACAAGCTACCAACACATAAATTAACACTGATTCAATGGGACAATTTCATGAAATCTCTATACAATGAAAGTTAGGACATTTCTTACTGGTAGAAGACTTCAATACACTGCATGTGGAACTGTGACACTACAGCTGGAGAAAATCTATACAGATTAATTAATAAATACAATTTGATAGTACATAACACAGAATAACAGTCACATGTAAGCTAACTACTAAAGGAAAAGCAATTTAGACCTTATTATGTTCAAAACTGACATTGCCCACAAAATCACAACGCAATAATTAGATGATACATATGGTTCTGAGCACTTTCCAATTGAATGCGCCATAGATACTGAAAAATACGTCTATAGAAGAAAATCTCTTCCACCAAAACAAGATGAAAAGCATACAAGAAGAAATAGATTCTCTCTACATACTTCTTAAGCCATGATTTCAGCATTCTATCAACAGAAAGCAAATATATCCAGTTCATGAAAGCAATGAAAGAATGTATAATGACAAACACCGCCAACAAACCACACATAAAGATCCACCATAACAATCCAGCGCGATGATAGATTATAAAATGAACTCTATCAGAAAAATGCAAACTGCTTCTATTGGACATACTTAATGAACTCTACCTATCACACATCGTACCAGAATCATGGAAAAAGATGCATCCTCCTAATTCCAAAGCAAAAAGGAAATACTCTATGGCCAATCACACTGTCCTCCTGTATGTACAAGCTGATGGAAAGATTTTTGAACAACCGATTACTTTGGTGGATTGACCATGGCATCCTTCCAAATCATCTGGCTTTAGAAAGGGCTGCTCTGACAACAGGATGCTAATCACCACTGCAGATATAGGATTCCATATGAACAAACACACAGCAGCAGTTCATTTGATATTAGTAGTGCCTTTGACAACGTGCAAAGGCAAATTGCAGCAACTCCAACTTGGGATAAAAGGCAACCTCAATCAATTTATCTCATAGGTAGCAGCAATCAGAAAAACAACCACCAAAACCGATTTATTCACAAAAAGGAGGAGTGCTAAGCCTTCTACTCTTATACGTGTATAACATTATGGACAATCTACCATCACTAGTATCAAATGATATCAATGATATCACAATGATATCAAAATCACACAATATGGAGGTGATATAGCCCTAATAGCCCAAGATACTGATCCCAAACGAGTCAAAACCTTTCTTACTAGAGCAGTTATAACAATTCAAGCTAATCCCTAGGCAATAGAGACAGAAAAGACTGAATTAATTTGGTTTGTAAACTCACCTCAGATACCGTGCACTATAACTGTTCAAATAGAAAATATCACAATCTATAGCAGACTAGTGGTCAAATTTCTAGAAGTCCATATAGACAACTGAAAATCTGATGAAGCAATACAGCAAAGCTTTCAACATTAGAAGATTTCTAAGGGGTAGTTGATGGGGCTGCGATCCGCAAACTCTCCTACTAATATACAAATACTTTATTCGAGCCAAACTAGACTATGGGTGCCTATGGTACTATCCAACAAATGTCACACAGAAATAAAATAGAAGGAGTGCAAAATGAAATAATTAGACTAGGCCTAGGTTATAAGAGGACCACACCAACCAATGTCTATGTCTAACCAGTAGTCTATGCCAACAACGATCCAACAAAGTCCTACTTAATCTGTACAGATTTATTGAACCTTGTATAAAGTTCGAAATCTGCCTTACTCCAATCCAGAGCAAATAGATATGTATCAAATATTAAAAAAGGACTCCAACAATTCAGCAAACACAACGAAAAACTTTATTACCATAATATGGGTTCCAGCACATGTTGGAATAGAAGATAATGAACTGGCAGAAAGGAAGCAAGAAAAGCGTTAGCACAAGCAATAATACTCTAACACTCATAGGTACTGACTACATACAGGCCATAAAGCACAAAATTCTATTTCAAACCGATGAAAAATGGAAAGTCCAAGCTATAAAACCAGGCGGTAACTATTTTCAACATTACTACAAAAAAGCAAAAACATCCTGGTCTCACAACAAAAACATTCCAAGACACATGGACTAATAGAGCAAAAACTGGGCATCATGGTCTTGTCTCTTTTCTATCCAAGCCATTGTGGTCATACAATGCAAAACCTGGACTACATAATCTGGTTTTGTCCTATTTTGGAAACAGAATGAACCATAATAAATCAATTAATAAAATATCACATTAAACCATATGCAATTAAGCAGCTTTTAAGAGACCCCATGTAAAAACCAACAACATAAGAATATAAATGCTACAAGAAAGAGAAAATTCGAGAACATGTTCAAAACATTAATTATATCACTATTATCCTTTCCTGTTTTTCTTTTTTCATTTAATTTTTCTTTGTATTGATATATATCGATACATCAAGTCATTCCCTTTTTAATCTACAAGGTCTTATATAATTTAATATGTATATACTGCTATATTCTACACATAAGTTTTACAGCTATATAGCACATAAGCCAAATATAGGCTTGAAGCTAATAAATAATAAAAGAAAAAAAGTATAATCTTATATTTTGTGCAACTTCACTGCCTGTTTTGTTTGAAACGCGCGACCTATTTAATAATAAAACTTGTAGCAATTTATTGAATTGTAATTCTAAAATATTAAAAGAACAATAAATTATTACATATATTTTTATATATATTTTTTATTTTAGAATTTTAATTTCTTTTGTATTCAATAGATGTGCTATAAAATCAATATAATATAATTTCATTTATTGGAACGAAATTTTATTTACTGCCGGATTAACTAAACTTTCTCTATAGAATTCACTATTTATTTTTATTGATTTTAAAGAAATATATATGTCGTCTCAAGGACATAGTTTTTATTCACTAAGAATCATTTATTTTTGTGAATTATTTCAAAGTTACAATAATGTTTAGTGGATATTCATTTGCCTCAAACTAATCAAAATGAGTGTTTCAGTTAAATTCAACTCGAGGGTTGGTGGGCGACCCACGTCAGTAGAATCGATCCTATTTCGAAGGATGAGTGTCTTATTTTTATTTTTAGTTTGATTTCTTCTAATTTTATATCTTAATTCTCGAATCGCCAAAAATCCTTTTTATAAACATTGTTTTGTTTAAAATGAAGTCATCTTGAAAATTTCATCTTGACAAAATCATTGAAATCGATGAGGAGAGCAGATATTTTTAAATAATTGCCATTAAATTATTCCAATTCGTTGAAAATTTTCATTTATATATAGTTCCATTTATTATTAAATTTTTATTTATATATATTTCTATTTGTATGTAATTTTTTTTTTATAATAATAAATATTTATTTATTGGTATATGATAGAAGAGACGATAGTTTCGATAAATAAATATTTATTTATAGGTATATGATAAGAGAGATGATAGTTTCGATAAATAAAAAAAGATAGTGATTCTATAAGCTGCCTTGTCCTGTCTCTTATTATCTGAATTCTTCATTATTTTTCTGACGATTTTTATTGATCGATGCTGTGTGGTCACGATTTCATTAATTATTGACTATTGTATCAATTTAAAATGTAGGTACGATTTGCTTTAACAAATATTGTGAACGCTTCTTTTGTCAATGTTTTTTCATTTTAACAGCACAAGAAAATCAAATTTATTTAAGATCCATTAAATTATTTTATTTTAACAAATATTGGTCTATCTCTGAAACTAAAAAATAATTATACTTATTATACTTATTATATATTTATTATATTTATTTATATATTTAGTATATATTTATTATATATTTAGTATATTATTTATATATTTAGTATATATTTATTATACTTATATATATTATATAATATACATAAGTATAATATAAATATAATATACTTATATTTATATACTTATATTAGTATATATTTAGTATATATTATTTATATATTTAGTATATATTTATTATACTTATATAATTATACTTAAAGATACTAGTGAAAATAATAATTTTTACTAATTAATTAATGGGTCAAATTGACTGACTCTATTGATATTTTTAATCTTAATATTTTTTTCACTAGTTATTATTTTCAAATATGAATATAGCAAGTATTTAATTATTGCCATTAAAAATTAATCAAAATAACTCTTATTGAATAACTTGGATTACTGAATAGTTGATTGGGAGATTCGAAATTTCGAAGGATATTAACATTGTTGCCTTATTTGATTTTTAAAATTTTACATTTTACAGCTTAATTTTACATTTAACTTAATATTATTTATGAAAAAGTTGGCCACGAGAAATTATAACGTTTTATTATTGTAATATAACATTCTGCGAGAAGTTTTCAACAGAGAATTTTGCAAAATAAAAAATGTGAATTTTGTATGCAAGGCAGACAAATGCTGAAGTCCATGAAACAAAAAGAGTATAAGTAGGTCATTATCTTCTCATTCTCATTATTTCAGATTCTTGTGCGCTAATGACGTACAGTAAGTTTCATAATTATTCGAGTGACAGTCGACTCAAACTTTACTGCGATTGGATACATTAGTTTTTAATGTAAAAAAATTTTACTTCCAAGATGAATGGAGGATAAATCCTAATATTTCCTAATATTAATATTATATACATCATTTAAGAGAGATAATTCTACATCTATGTTAATATTCGTTCGATTAATTATTCACTTCTTTCTTGCAGGATTCAATTTTTTTTTAAATTTCTTACTGAAAATAGGTTGGAACATAAAACATTGTCTTTTTCAATACAACTTCAACCGGTTCTAATTTTCTTAAAGCATTATGCATTCATGAAATTGATTTTCACATTATTTAAAATTTTGTATCAGTTATTTATGTTTGCTTTTATTAAGATAATTAAAAAGTTGCCTACGTGGCATAATAACTTAAAAATTGTCTAAATATTAAAATATCATCAGTGAGTTTTGTGGTAAGTTTTTTTTCTTCAAAAAATTTATGTAAAGATATCACTTGAATACATATTCCGATTATTCGTGGTGGCCAGTAAAGAGATTTTGATATTTTCATTATAAATTTTTGTAATATTGTCTATAACATTTCATTTCGAAATGTCGATGACTTTATAACCTTTGAATCTTTTATAAATGTTTAAAACGATCTTGTCATAAATTCTTTTTAAGTCGTGTTCGTTTTCTATTATTAACAGCAGAAATAATTTAGTGAGACATTCTGTATGATGACGGAAAGTTTAATATTAGCTCTTATATGTATGTATATGTATATACATACACACAATCTAATAATCTTTGTATTATACATTTCTCACCATGTTAGTAAGTCATTCATTTCAGAATATGACATATATCCATTCCTTTTGTGGAATTAAACTTTCTACTGAATTTGTCACTCTGTAAATATGTCATAGGTTTTCTTGTATGAATACTTTGAGAAATTATCATACAAGAAAACCTATTAACGTGGATTAATCAAGATAGAGGAAATTACGAAGTGATATATATTTTAGAAGAAACGTTTACTTTATATCTGGATCGTGCTTTAATACATATTATGTATTAGATAACATAGACAGCTTAAATGATTATTTTTATTTTTCTCTTATCTTTTTTGTATTAGTAAGTTCATCTCAACATTTTCTACAAAACATATTCATATAGGAAAATCATTAGACTAGTAGATATTTTAATTTTAGTAGATATTAAATTAGTAGATATTAAAATATTAGTAGATATTAAAATTTATTTCATGAAAAACAAGAACATAAACACTAAAGTATTAACAATATATTACTTTGTTTTTCATGCAATACATTTTAAAAAAATTAAAATTATACTACTCTACAAAATTAAAATATCTAATGATTCCCCGGCATAAATGGATTTATTATTTAAAAATTGAATGATTTCATTTAATAAAATGAAGTTTTATAAATGATTATTTTATCCTCTGTATGTCTACTTATCAAAACATTATTCATCATGTCAACAGTGACATATAAAGTGCAATTGGCTATAATAGAACTTAGATACAATAAAATAATATCTAATTTTTATATCTCGTGTAATATCTAATTTTATTATCTCGTGTTTTATAGTAAAATGTCTAAGTTTTATCGGAAATTTTCATAATATGAATATCAGAGAACAGAATAGTAGTTAGGAACGAAATCTTATTAAATCAAAGGGTCAAACTTTTGTCTTTAAGGCATTCTATGTATTAATAATATTTTTATGATTTTTTACATTTATTAAGTATACAATTTTATTATTTTTTACATTTAGTAACTATTGCAAACACATATAAATTACGAATGGAAAAAGTATAAATATATATAAAAAATCTATTTTTTAAAAGAAATTGTAGAAAAATTGAGATTTCAATCTAATGATTCTTCTCCATTGACAAGTAGTACCAATTGCAAAATTATCGTTAGCCTAGAATAAAAAAAGATAGGAAAAGCATGGAAAACTCGAGTCGAAGCATTTCATTGGAAAAACTGTCTATAGTTTAAAAAAATTTTTTTTCCTCTTTTTTTGACGGAAAAAATATCATGTGCAACAATAAGAGATCACTATCGGTGACCAGGAGGAGAACAAGCTCGTATTATGTCTATAGTACGCGATTACTAGATAATTCCATTGAACTAGACCTACTAACCGGGACAGTATATTTCTATCGATCTATTCACACGCACATAATGTGTATTTCTCTCTTGGCAAAGCTGCTGTTCTATGCACTATGTGTTTTTGCAAAACTACACTTTTTTTTTTTTAAGGAAAGACCCAGGGGTAATGTCGGATTTTTGGCGACTAAAAACTTTCACGATGGCCGTATATACTCTCTGTACGTTGGGAGAGCTTTTTATACACACAGAGAGCTCTCTCCCGTGCTGTTGTTCTAAAGGACAATATCTTTTTTTTTCCGCCCAAACAGGGGGGGGGGGCTCGAACCCTGAATCCTCAGATTGAGAGTCTGATGCTCTACTGACTAAGCTATCCCCACTTTATGTAAAACTACACTTGAGAACGAGTACATTTCAACATCATTAATAAGTAATTATTATAAGTGTTATATTTCGTTATATGAATTTTTAAATATGTTGTTGTTAAAGTCATCATTTTGGGTAGTATGATTTTAGTTGAGGATCGTTATTTATTAGAAAATTATTGTAAAGAAAAAGAAAAATTAGTTGAAACTAGTACATAGTTCTCCGGCTTCATTTGCATTTAATATGATATACTTAATCAAATTCTTTAATCAAATTCCTTAATATAATGTTATACAGAATGTATTTAACGATTGCCACGATTTTTCAAGTATTTCTGATGATCGTGGGAAAAAATTTTCAGAATAAAGGTTAGTCAATTTTCAGTCGGCTACAAATACAAGTGCAATATAAAAAAATTTCAAAAAATTAATGGTTAAATATTTGAATTATTACAAGTGCAATATAAAAAAAATTTAAAAAATTAATGGTTAAATATTTGAATTATTTATTGTATTAAACAAAAGGTATTAAACAAAAAATTAAATTGAGTTTTTCATGATTTTATCTTAGTACTTTTCAGAATATCATGATTACAGACTTTTATGCAAAATTATATTTGTGAAAATATAATAAGGAAAAGATCTGGATAGAAAATTTGTTTTACGTACCAAAAATAAAATATTATAAAAAATATTATATAAAAAGCATTTTACTTTGAATATTTCATATTATGTACCTTCTATATAATTTTTTATTTCTAAATTTCTCATAAAATCAATGCATGCAATGTTTCATAAATGCATAAAAATCCCCAGTTTAGTGAAAAATCAATGTATGCAAAAAAGAAAAGAATTGTGCAGTTATATTGATACACTTTTATAAAAAGTCACATTACAGGATAATGAAGCTTGTTAAATAATTTCTTTTTAGAATTCTTTTCAATAGGAACAAAATTATAACTTAAATCCAATTCTAATTTAACCAGAAATGAGTTGGGGACAAAACTCCTCTTCTACTTCTACTTATACTTTTATTTTATAATATACGTACATTCAGTATATGTATTGTATGTTGTCTAGAAAATTATATACTTTTAAGTGAATGTTTTACTATTATAACCATAATTTTTTAATAAATGATGATCTCCAATCAAAACCTTCATTACACTATTTAGATGATTTCGGCAATATATTAAAAAATCATTGAATTATTTTTAAATAATTATTCGCTATTTTTATAAACCAAATCAAGAATTTTAACAATTTTTTGAAAAATTAATACTAATTAAAATTTTATTTTTCATTCTCCTTTTCTCTATGTTCTACTCTAAAATGAAAACTTTTATGACTGTTAATATATGCATGTAAATAAACTTTGATTCCATTTTAGTATTATTTGTTAATTGTAGCATTTCTTTTTAATATATTAGAAACTATTCAATTTTCTTTCTATTTGTAATCACTTCTGAGACAGCTCTTAAAAGGTCGAACTTTGGCGAATTTAAATTACCGCAGTTACGTATCTACTATTTTTGTTTGTTCTTCAAACCTACAAAGTTTCACCCGAATCGGATCCAGGACAACAACTCTTCTGTGTGAA
Organism: Lepidotrigona ventralis hoosana; assembly: GCA_002806875.1. Lineage (NCBI taxonomy): Eukaryota > Metazoa > Arthropoda > Insecta > Hymenoptera > Apidae > Lepidotrigona > Lepidotrigona ventralis. The sequence goes on from NIPQ01092594.1 coordinate 13,414, forward strand.
TGGTTGGATGTTAAATTTAGTCATTATTGGTTCGTAGTTATGACCTCTTATATTTAATGATTAACCAGTTTTGTAAGAGATATTGTAGAAATTGACGTTGGATTCTTCCAAGCTGACTGTAATGTTCTACTGAGATTAACTCTGATCGAGATTTTATCGAGATTGCCAGATTACTGAAGCATATTTCAAATAGAACGAATGAATAGTAGGATTACAGTTTTCGGATCTTTGAATTCAATGTAAAGATCCAAGATCCATTTCAAAGATCCAAAAATTCTGAATGTTTATGATGTGGGTGTTTAAATATAAGCGGATGTATTGCCGATGATAACTTTAAGATTCGCGATATTGAGGTTAGTATCGAATAATTTATAAAAGAATCGTATTGATTTTTTGTTACGCGAAAATCTTATTTAGTTAGGTTCAGGTCTAATGATAATAATAAATATAATAATATAATAATAAATATAATAAATATAATAATAAATATAATAATATAATAATAAATATAATAATAAATATAATAATATAATAATAAATATAATAATATAATAATAAATATAATAATATAATAATAAATATAATCATATAATAATAAATATAATCATATAATAATAAATATAGGAAATATAATAATAAATTCAGGTCTATCCTTGTATCAGGATTCCAGTCTTCAGACATGCTTGGAGATTTTGAACGTTAAATACTGATCAAATACTTTTAAAACTGCATGTAATAAGAAGCTACAATTGTAATGTCGTCTAAAATAAGAAAAGGCTTAAGATGAAGGCCTTGGAATACACTAGGTGAGACATAAATTCCCTTAGAAAGAGAGAGAGAGAAAGTTGTAAAATTTTATTAGTTGAGATTGATAGATGATGTAACTATGCAGTCATAAATAAAATGTTGGAGATTCCAAAATTTGCAATTGTGTTAAGAATGAATATAGATGACTGTGTCAAATATCTTATTGTTAGTGAAGTCAATGTACAGATTGTATCATAACGTTTGGAACTCATTTCAGAACTAGGATACTAAAATAATAAAAAGAGTTTATTTGAACGTGCGTCTTATTTTATTTTGTTTCAGTTATACTCTTCGTTTTTGTGTTTCTAGGGTTGTTCGAGAACAATTGTGTATTTGAGTAGTATTTTAGGAACATACAGGTTAATAATGTCCGGTTGAGTTCAAGAAAAATAAATGTGCGAAGAGGTTAGTCAGAATAAAGATGCAAGTTAAAGATTTTACAAACTGACTGATTTTCTTCATTTTTCCGGACTGTATTTATATGAATTATTATCACATTTTTGAAAGTAGTGAGGTGGTTTCTGATCATAGGGCATATGACGCATAAAGCGTATAACAATAGCAAGGTAGAGTTGATTGTGAAAGAAGTTAACTATATTGTCGGCAGGGTTTGCATGCAATCGTCTCAGTCGATAATAAAGAATTCACGCATTTATTAAAATTAAAATTAACTTTACTCAAATTATACCGATAGATAGTTTTATCTAGAAGCGGAATGATTAAGATTGGTATTTATTAGGAGAAAAGGATAATATAAGTTAGTAAAAGGAAAAAGAATATCAGATGGATTTGAAATAACTACCTTATTAATGTTTGAAAAAGTGAGTGAGATTCAAAATTGAAAAATTTTTCAACTAAGAGATTACGTAAATTAATAAATTTGATAAGGTAATTGAATTATTTAATTTTTTATTTCTCCAGCGTTTAATTTTATTGCTTTTGCCACTTGTGATTTTGCTTCCTTTATCTATTTTTCATTTGAGTTTTCTTTATTTCTTTTTTTCCTTCTTTATCTTTTCTTCTTTTTCGATCTTATATATTTTCCGAAATTGCATCTTTTTTTTTTTAGATATCGCTTCTTATTTTGTTTCATTTGCTTTCCATTTTTTGTAGCGTCTTTCTTTTATCTTACTTTTCCTTATTTCGACTTTTCTTCCACCACAAAATTGGGACAAAATTTTTGCCCAATTTTTCTTCTACTATGATCTTAAGTTGCAATTCTCTTCTATACCTATTTCTTTGTACACTTTTTCTTTTGTGTCCTTTTTACGTTTTTTTATGTCTTCAACATTTCGAGATATTTTTTTCCCTGTTTTCCTAGTATTTTTTTTTTTTTTTAATGTTCTGATGAA
>NIPQ01092597.1:0-13472 GCA_002806875.1 Lepidotrigona ventralis hoosana
GATATCAGAGGAGAAGAGGAGAGCAAAAAATAAAAAAATAAAAAAAATCTCGGGGGGGGGGATACACATGTAGCCGGATGAAAACACATCGCGAGAGAAACTCGCAACCGTGAAATTCTCTCGCCGCGTGGCGATTGCGGCGAAGTCGTTCATTGACTTCACCCCCCTCCTAGCTTCCCCGACCGACCCTCGGATGCATCCGGATTATTCGTTCACGTCGTAGCCTCGCAGCCGAGTGCACTTACGTGCACACATGTGCGTTTTCGTTCTCCAAACCTCTCACATGCTCTGCCCTCTTGCTCGTTTTTTTCGCGTCTCTCTCTCTCTCTCTCGAGCCTCCTCCTTCGTGATCCGAGCCACCCCCCCTCCACCAAACCGACTCTGTATCTCCTCTGCACGGTGAAGAAAGAGGCAGAAGGAAAGATCCGATAGAAGGGAAAGAGAGACGGTCGTGGTGAAGGGGAAGAAGAAGAAGGAGGTTGAGGAGGTTGAGGAGGGAACGGCAGAGGAGAAGTAGACGACGACTACTCGTTGGAAGAAGCGGGCTCACCGGCTTTGCGAAGTGTTACTCGTGTTCTGTCTTCCATCTAGCATCGGGTTCTCCTCGCCTGTACCAACTGTGTGTGTTCAGGCATCCTCTTCGTTTCTCGTGGATTCTTAGTCCTGCCACACGGGTTCGCGACAGATCGAAGGATATTCAAGGTACGGCCAACTCTGGCCATGACCTAGCTCTCTCTTTCTCTGTCTCTGTCTCTGTCTCTGTCTCTGTATCTGTATCTGTCTCTGGTTCGCAATGTTTCGACCTTGGCGGTATCTCCGCTCAGACCTGGAAATTGGGACGGACGCGGAGCAGTTTGTTGCGGCCAGGTCTCGACGACAGGATTAAGGCGGCGTCTCGGCGTTGACGAGGCAACGAGCAGATAGGAACAACACGTGCCACGCAACGCGACCTTGCGCGTTTTCTTCGGCATTTTCGTCGGATCGACCGTCGTGTTTTTCGAGTGCACGTGCCGATGTGTGAAAACTGTGACGACCAGTGTGACGTCGTTAGGTCGTCGTGAGTGCGTCGATGTAACACCGCGTACAGGACATCCACCGTAATCGAGAGGGATCGAGGAAGGCGCCTTCGGCTGGCTTCGATCGACTCGTCGATCGAGTTACGAGTAATTGCGTAACGGGAGGAACGCACGAGAACGCTTTGCTAACCTACCCGGCGTGTGAAGAGGAGGGCTCGCTTCTTCGACGCGTCTGGAAACGCGTGGCCAGTGACGTTCGCGATCGTATCCGAAATAGATCGCGCGGAATTCACGTCGATGCGCGAGGCTGCGCGAGAACGTGAGAACGATAATATGAAACGCGACGTGTCGTTTCGTCGATCGTCGATTCGTCTCGGTTCTACCTCGCAAAGAGATCTACGTCATGACAAAGTGGTCAGCAAAGCGTTCTGTCTACACTCTCGGTTGAAAGCGTGGAGTTAAATTTAAAATTCGCGCGAGTGAAATGGAAATTTTCGTTCGCGAAGAAACCGCGCGTGCGAGAGAGAGAGAGAGAGAGAGAGAGAGAGGAGCGTAGTACAATATTACGTCAGTAGGCAATAAAACAAAGCGTTCTGCGCGCCGTAAAGAGCTGTCTATGCTTCGCAGTAGTCGACGAAGATAAGAGAGGAGAGGAGAGGAGAGGAGAGGAGAGAAGGCCGGCGAAATTGATTTGCTCGCGTGTACAGTGGTTTCTAGCAGCGAGAAACGTTGGATTAAATCGACGCTTGTCTTTCTTTTTGTCTGTGCAGGGTTTACTGCCGATCCATTCCGGAGGCAACAACTGCGGCGAGCATCGTTATTGGTGAGTAACAGTTTTGCATCGACGCGGCGGGAATGCAGCCGCGCTTCATTCCGCATGCGAAACACGCGCCCGGAGGAATTCACTGACGACAATCGGCGACGAACGGCCCCGTTCTCTACTCTCTCCGTCCCGCGAGAGCTCGTCACCGACGATTTATACGCGGTCATAAGCGGCGGGTCCGTATACGGCTCGAGAAGAACTCGAGAATCGGTTGCGTTTCCCTTTTTTCCTTTCCGCTCCCTTTCGCAGTCGATTTTACGCGTTTTGTTCGTCGAACGAACTCCTTGTGGTTGCAACGAACGATCGTTCAGATTGAACCGATGAAATTATTACAATTACAATTAGATAGTTGTACGATTGTAATAATTTGTTATTTAAATTCAAATCGTTGGAGTTTAATCTCGTACGCTGGAATGACCTGCCACACGCACGTCGAGAATCTTTCCCTCGTCCCAAAATTGCTATATTTTCTCAGTTTTAAGTTACATTTAAATACAACCCAGGCCAAACAAATGATAAATGATCAGTTCAAAAAGAAAGCGACGAATTATTGTATACTTAATTTGGTTTGGTCACTCGTTGTAGTCACCCGTGAACTAGTTGCAATCCTCGAATCGGTGTAATTGTTGATGAAATTTTATTCTCGTACGCCTCTTTAAGCATCGGTTCGATCGAACAAACGAAAATTGAATTGCAACGATTGCGAATAACATTGCTCCGGAATGTTAATTACTTTGCGATCGCTGCAAATATCTGTTCTGCTTGTTTTAACGATTCGTCTTTACGAGTTCAGGCAGAAACTTAAGCATTACCTTCCTGTAGATAATTATACAAAAATTCGATCACTCTACCTACAAATTAAACAGTTAATTAACGCTTAAATTTAAAACAAAAAGAAAAGACAAAAAATTTTACGACGTAACAAAGTGCACAAGCTCTTATTTATTAAAAACAAATTGTTTTGCATAAAAAGTTACAAATTTTAATCATTTCGGTAGCGTTTTTCTAGCGTTAAGTGAATATCAAATCAATAAATATACGGTGGATTCGCATGTGGTGAACGGGTGATTTCACGTTGCTTCATTTCCGCTCTCTATGTTTAGAAAACCGATTGTACACGGCTGCATCCTGCGCGTTATCTGCCAGCCTGATACCCCTTATATCGTTACGTATTGGCGGTGCAGCTGGCTTCGTAGCGAATAGTCTTAAAACGCGGCGCACGGATCAGACGTTCGGCCGCGCAAAATGGCTCGTCGTTGAGTAAGTCTAGACAGGCGGCCGATTCGACGTGGAAACTCGTTCCTCGTGAACGCGCGGCCTCGTCTATTACGTCGTGGCCGTCGTTTCTCGTGCTACGCGAACGCAAACAAACGTGACCGAGGTCGAGCTGAATGAAATTCAAATCGGCCACCGAGCCTCTCTCAACCCGCTCGCGGTATTTTCGCGACGCCGAGTAGTTTTCGATCTGACACGCCTGTGTCTCTCGGGCACGCGTGTTTCGAACGGCGTCTTCCGGCTGGCCACGAATTTACTCGAAATTTCTCATTCGGATGTTTTCCACGCGAAATGGCATCAAACAACTGCGCTGGAATATGTTTCAAAACGTATTTGAAAAATACGTTGTTTGCCCGTTGTTGTTCGCTCGCAGTGGAATTAGCAGCGATCAAATCAAGCGAGACAAACATATTCGTGTTCTGTTAAAATGACGTGACACTGTCGCACGGAAACTGTGTGCGCGCGCCACGGAATCCGTGATAATGTAATGCATTATTCCTAGTGTATGTTAAACCGGTTGAAAGTTTCGCGATAGCGTCTGGTGTTGAAGTTTGGCGAAGACCAACATCGAGCTCTCGAGGAGAGCGGCTGGGAACGAAGGCCCGAGGAAGGAGAAGGGCTGGCCAAGGATACGAAGGGCAAAGGGAGAGCAGCGGGATAGTGGTCAGACTGGTGTACCAGGACGTTACACCTTAGCGAGAGCAACGTTGTTTCGTCTTCCCTTCGTCGATCCTCCTTTCTCGAGTCTAGAGCTAAGCGTGGAATGCCGCGGGTAGGAGAAGGGTTACCGTACGGATAAAAGGCCCTCCTCGACGTGCTACACGCTCGAGGATTCTCGTCGTAGGGTCAAAGAACGCGAGTGATAGCGTACCCCGACGGTTTCGCGGTGTTGTTTATGCAAATCGATCGTACCGTTAGCGTAATCTCAGGTGGATCGACTCGAGACACATCGAGGCACAGTCTCGGCGTACGGTTTTTCCGGCTGAACAACCAGAACCTGGTCCTCGAAAGCGTTGCCTTTTCGAGGGCGGCTTCTTCGTTCTGTGTTGAAAGGTTTCCGGCGATCGTGCTTCGTCGCCACGTTTCTTCCATTTTTTCCCTCCCTCTTCTACGTCGAATTTACCTATCTACGAAGTAAAACGTCAACTATTAAGTACCTTTTCTTCGCAGGCATTCTCTTCAGACTTGTTTATTGTCTTTGATATTTTTGGTATCACTTATCCTGGATAAATGAAACTTTTAAATTGCACTCGTGTATTTTGTAATGCAGATATTGTTGATATATAACGACAGCTGGCAGATTTGAAATAAATGTAGTATAGCTTGTCCCGAGACGTTTGAACGTGGTTTGCACGTGATTCGATGAATTTTGTAAATTTGGCTCCATTTCTTCTTTTTAACGCGTCTTTGCGACGAACGTAGTNTCTGATTTATTTTTTTTTTTTTTTTTTTTTTTACTGTGATTAGAATATTATTCTTGAAAAACTGAGTACAACTGCGTATATTGGTATGCCCGTCTCTTTATTCTGGTATTAAAATAAACTACACGAAAGGAGCTGCTCAACGAAGTTAAATTATTAAATTGAAAAATACAAAGAAGAAGTTTACCAGCGAATATAAACTGTCTTTTGTTAAAAAATACTTTCTTTCGTTTTCACTAGTTCTTTAATACAATTTATTTTAATATTGGCACACCAATACGGACGGAATATTTGTTCAAATTTTCAGTGACAAATGTTTCGAATATTTGAGACCGTTGTACGTCTGTGTAACGTAAAATTTACGTAATTGTGAAGATTTGACGAGTTCTTTTCACGTAAAACGCGGTAAATTTCGCAACCTCTGACGTTAACGACACGCCTTTTTTTTTTTTTATCGGATCAAAGCTCGAAGTATTCTGTGTCAGATGTTTTGTTCTTTTCACGTAAAACGCGGTAAATTTCGCAACCTCTGACGTTAACGACACGCCTTTTTTTTTTTTTATCGGATCAAAGCTCGAAGTATTCTGTGTCAGATGTTTTCACGGAGGCGACAGCAGTAAAATCTCCGCTCCTTTCCATATCTCGTTCATTTCTTCCGACTTCCTCCGTAACATCGAGACAGATTTTTCCAAAGGAAACGAATTAAAATAGTGAAATCACGCGAAAAGTATCTATCGGACTGCAAAAATGCCAAAGAAGAAGCATTCGCGACGTGTTTACGCGTCGTGTTCACTGCGCTGCATCGTCGTCGTGTGAATATTTAAAGATTCGTGATTTTTTTGTTCTTACAATAAGAATCATTGTTTCATTATCGTTTATTTATCTTCTGCCTTTCGAGGAAACCGTCGAACGTATTTCTTTAATTATCTTTCATCGAACTGCAGTGCCAGGGGAAGCAAACGTGCAGTGCTGCGAGATAATATTTAATAAAAATAATGTTTCGTCGAAATCTACTTAAAATTTACAAGAATTTTTTTGATTTTTCGAAATTTTCTGTAAAATTGGGAAATGCATTACGTAAATTAAATTGCACGTCGCATCAATGATGATTTAATGATGATCTAATGGCGAAGATATTTTACCTCAGTAGATATCTTATTCATTTGATTTTTCCCAAAGTGACAGAAATAACACTGGGGATATTTTAATCGAAAACAATCTCAAACCCTGAATTAATTTTAACGATAATTGATTTCATTAGAAAGTTTTTTTTTAATATTCTTGATGAGATTTGTAAATGCGATAATGCATAAACGTCAGTCAACGTAACGTGATTTTTAGATAGAAAATAAAATCCCTATATCTAGCCGTTGCCTTTCGAAATTAAAATTGAAATTAAGAAATTAGCATGTTTATGGAGGGTAGGGTATTTAGTGAAATATTGCGTGAAAATTAAACGTAAATAGGAATTTTCGAGATTCATTGGAAGTAATAAAGTAATTAACTTCTGTTTTGCATTAACATGCAGGCGGTGATTCAAGTAAAATTAGCTTGAAAAGGAAGAATAACTTTTTCGGGACAAAGTTTGAAAATTTGTCGAATTTCATACTGGACAAAAGTGAACGATATATTCTACGTAAAAAAAGAATTAAGTGACAAATAAAAATTATGTCGTTCTAAGATTTCGTTTTCAATAAAGCAGGTTTTAAAAAAAATGTTTTATTAAAAAAAAATCTTGATAAANCGGGTGTAATTGTTCGTATTGCCTTTAAATCGCAAGACTCTGTGTCGCAGATAATGAAATTGAAACTATTTTATGAATGTTGAAACGATGACAGACGAAACGGTGTCAGAGCGTAAAGAAAAGTGGACCTAGTTTCGTTTGGTGTCTGTTAACATCGTTCGTTAAGCTGTTACTTTACGTTCGACTTTCGGGAGTTTCGTTATTTCTCAGCCAAAGGGAGCTAATTCCGCAAAGGCGGGGGGGAATTTTGTTTGGCAGCGGCGGAGATCTGACGTGTCGCCCGATTGCCAGAATCGCGAAGATTTTTCTGGTTTATCGCCGGTAATATGGTGCTCGCTGCTGTCGGAAGGAAGCAATTTCGAGCCCCTAATTGCGCCATGAATCTCAGCGAACTCGGAGACTCGGCGCGCTTCAAAGATTCCACGGCACGTGGAAAGGAAATATCGTTTGCCCTGCTCGAACTAATAGCGTTGGCCACAATATGTATGCGCATGCATGCATGCATACGCAGACGCTTCCGCGTTCAAATCGAATTTGCCTTTTCGAGCGGGTTTCTCTCTCTCTCTCTCTCTCTCTCTTTTTTTCACGTCGATAATTTCCCTTTGATCGGCGCGAGGGAACACTCTGTTTTTCTACTTGTCTCTGAGCTTTGCTTTTCGAATATTCCCTTTGTTCTCCGCTGCGGGTGAATCACGTCGAATGATTAATTGCTAACTATTTACTGCGTATGACGTAGCTCTCTCGCTCGAATGTTCGGAGCATGCGGAGATTTATGCGAAACAACGAGATTTATCCGTTGTATGTTTTGTTTCTCTTCGTTAAACATTCGTGAATATAAATATTTTACTTGTGGCGCTATTTAAATTGGAATCAAACCTGTTTAAATTAATTACACTTGTAGTTGCAGTGCTTTTCAGAATGTCGAAATTCTATACAAAACGCGAACTACAAGTCACGAAATGTATGATAATTATACCTGATAATTATACGATCATTCTTGCGTACAATTTCCAATATCGAAAAAAAGGGAAGAGTCACAACTTCTGCAAATATTTCGACGTCTCTTTGAAGATCTCAAACAATTCGTCGAGCACGAAGAGCGCGAAAGTGAATGAAACACTGTCGAGAGGAAGTGTTGAGCAAATCCTTCGAACAGCGTTTCGTGACTTCGGCGATAAGAAAAAAAAAAAAAAAAAAGAGATAGAACTCGATATAGTAAACAAATTGGGAAACAATGGCAAATAAAACTGCGCTTAATGGGTGGAACTGGGAGAATTCGTTGCACACACGCGGAAACTATAAAAGCGAATCTGTTACGTGCGAGACTGTTCAAGGTTGACGAACGCGAAACAAATTCAGGGGATAGTGTATGGTTGTTTAATCGCGAACGTGCCCGAGTTACATCGGTTTCCCATGCTATCCACGTCATTAAACCGACCGAACCGATTTAACGGACAATGAATTATATAGCGTTTCAGCCCTTCCTCTTCCCTCCATCTCTCCTCCACCTCCCCGCAAACAAACGGTTGCGCGAATACGAAGCATGTTTATAGGTTTATTACGAATTGCGGTCCGCGCCGTCGCTGTTGTTTCCGGGACGCGTGCGTGGCTGAAAATCGAGGGGAACCACGGTTTCCCTCGGGTTCTCAGGGTGAATTCGAGCACGTGACGTGACGTTACCTCCGTTCTCGTATTGCTGAAACTAGTTTTGTTTCATGTGTGGTGTAAGACAGCGGCTCGCAAACTTTCGAAAACGATATTTTTCTTTTTTTTTTTAAACTAAATTTACCTGCGAGGTAAATTTGATTTATCGAACGATCGTTCACTTTCTTCGAGGATATTAATAAGGAACGAAGTTTATCGAATGATCGCATCGTTAGGATATCACTACAATGATGCATTATTATAATGGATCTCGTTCTGAAGGAAAATGCGTAGAGAAAAAGTTGAATATTTACAGTGACTTTTTGATGCAAAAATTCAGGGATACACGTCTCGATAAATTATTTGCAATCGATTGATTACTATTTTGATAGCAAAGTTTACAGTTTTGAAACGTTTTTTTTTTCTTCATACTTCAGTATATTATTCGATCAAAAGAGATAGTAATACGTATGTACAGAGAGTCATGTGCAGAGTATGAAAATGAAATGAACATCTGGAAAAGTGAAAAATTTCTTCTTTCATATTTGAACATGTAGTGCGGTGGTAGCATGACGTACTGAAAGATTCGATCGACATTTTTGTTGCAGAAATAATGAAGAGAGAAGCTGATGCAGGCGCTATGACAGGTTCCGGAGGACCGACAAGTCCTCACAAACGTTACAGACAGGGTGACGATGAACTTCGTCTTCTGATCCCCAGCAAGGTAAGATTCCATCAACGTATCTCTAATTTAATCATGCGAAGACCAGTTTTCAAATCGAACCCGCCATTTTTAAGGAAGTCGACATTTGAGTGTCAAAGCTGACGTAGAGTCGAGAGAAACTGTCCAATGTTCTTTCTAATTATTTCTAATTATTTCAGCTTTCTGCGTGTTGATATTAAGTTGCAAAGAATTTTCAGTTTTTATTCGATCTGTCGTTAATATAGATTGGAATAAGGATTCGAGTTTTCCAATTGAGATAGATTTATTTTTAACATAAATAAAATCGTCAAGTAGAAATATTTATCTAGAAAATATATACTTGTGATTAAAAAGCTCGCAAGTTTGTGAAATTTCAGCTCAATGCAATTACAGAACTCTAAATGGAGTAATTTGTTCTATTCGTTAAATATCACAATTAATTTTGTGCTGTGAATATTTTATATATTTTTTTTTTTTAAAAGCTCGCAAGTTTGTGAAATTTCAGCTCAATGCAATTACAGAACTCTAAATGGAGTAATTTGTTCTATTCGTTAAATATCACAATTAATTTTGTGCTGTGAATATTTTATATATTTTTTTTTTTTTGATATTTTTGTGCACATTATGTACATTCTGTGTATAATTATACTTTGAAATTTCCTATATAAATGTGCAAATATTCCACAGTCTATTCGCGATAATGGAAAAAAATATGGACGTAATTTTTTTTTTTTGATATTTTTGTGCACATTATGTACATTCTGTGTATAATTATACTTTGAAATTTCCTATATAAATGTGCAAATATTCCACAGTCTATTCGCGATAATGGAAAAAAATATGGACGTACGCAGTCAAAGGTTAAAATTTCAGTAGCTCTTTTGAAAACAAGAGGAACAAATGCAAGATTCGTGCAATATCGAGCAGTGTATATAATACCAGCCAAAAGTTAATTTAGATTTCTTTCATCAGAGATTGGCACTTCACTTGAACGAGTGTAATTAAATTATACGTTCGTACAATCGTTCTTCTTGCTTACCTTCTTCGGTAAGAATATGTTTGAAATTTCGAAACAGAAAAGCTTAAGCAGAAATGAACGAAAACGTTTATTTTACTTCCAATATTTATAAAAATAAAATTCGAATAAAAATCCTAGTAACAATGAAATGTCCTTTTATTAATATTCTTAATCATTTTGACTCTAAAAATCTAATCAATTTAACAATTAGTTGATATAGGACGAGAATATTTTACCTTTCTGTATCATCAGTTCTTATTATTAAAGCAGTTTCTCCACTGTTATTAATTTATATTACAAATATACGTTTATGAAGTTACGTTCGTCAGAGCGTGACAGAAAAATTATTCCCCAGCTGAAGATTTCCATAATCATAGAATAATCGAAGATTAACAAAGAGGAATGAATTGAAATTGACGTCAATTTCAATCGATGTGAATTTATTATGATATATCTATAATATCTCTCAGCTAGAATTAGAAGATTAACAAAGAGAAAAATAGAATTTGAGGTCGGTGCAGATCCAAAGAGAACAATAGAAAATAAACGAATCGTCCCGTTTCGTTCAGTATTGTTAATTTACTTTTCCCGGTTAACCGGTCGACGCCGATTACTTTCACTTTCACCTTTCGCCACGACGAATGAAATCGCAGCACGATCGAGCGCGATAAGCTTTCCCATCAAATTATCCTTCGTAGTGGAATTTCCAAATAAAGTTCCACGCAAAGACAGACGTTTTCCAAGCAAACGGTTGGTGGTAGTTTTTCCTACGATCAGATACGGTCTCGCGCAACGCGTCTACGTGTTTCCAAGTCTTTTGTTCCCACAGTGTGCAGTTTTTTTTTTTTTTTTCGCGATCGCGTACACAACATCGTTGGCGAAGTAAAAGCCAGACTGTGCCATAACGTGTTGCAATTTCATGTCGGCACGTTCGCAATCGCGGAACGCCGCGTTCCTTCCGGTCATTGTCGCTGCGCTCTGCGAAACCGCTATCGGGTTTCCTTCCGCTTTCTTTCCTTCGGGAAAATTCGCCGGGAAATCCAGGCGTGATAGCTGTAACTTGCAGGCGAACGGGAAATTTGAATCTCTCGTTGGAATGTCTGGAACGCTGTCGATTTTTGGTATCCTCCCCCCTAAAGAGATCAGAGTAACTCGTATTTCGTAATTTTTCTTTTTCCCTCTTTTTAAACTCTTTCAATGCTTGGAATTATCAAAGTTCAATGTGATAAATGAAGAGTGCGTTTGCCCTTTAGGCGCGTGCATTTTAAAATTTATCCTGTTCGAATCACATAAATCAAATAAATCAATCAATAATTGTATTATTGATCGTACGTAGACTTTTCTGTATTTGTGNATTATTGATCGTACGTAGACTTTTCTGTATTTGTGGGTAATTTGAAGGTATTTTAAAGAATACGTAAAAACGTAGCAAAAATGTATTTAATTTAATGTAGAGATATTTATCGTTGACTACTTTGTTCAATATTTATCTTTATCTTTATATCTTTAATCTTTCTTTATTATTGCTGCGCAAAATTAGCTTTTATCTATTTTATCCATTATTTTTAAGCTGTTCGATCCTTTCGATTTGTTTTCAATGTCATTGCTCATGCACTCGCATCTATTTTAAGGTAAATTAGGTAAAAATTCAACGTTGTTTATTATTATTATTATTGTATGATTTATCTTTTACAGCGTGATAATTTTCAAAACAATTCCCAAATTTTTATAGTATATATATAAATATAAATTTATATTTTTATAGTATATATAAATATAAATCATACAATAATAATATACAATATAAATCACTTACCGTTATACATTAATTTACCTAATTTACCTTAAAATAGGTGCAAGTGGATGAGCAATGACATTGAAAACAATTCGAGTACTCTGGCAATGCGCGTGTGGCACACGAGTTCTCAAAGGAGAACGTGCACATCGTCTGACACCGAAGATTTCACTTTGCTCTTCCCTGCGGCATTAATCTCCGAAGCAATCGCGGGGAGCAAAGGGCCAAGGACATAAAAGAAAACCCTGTTCGATATCGCGTTCCGTATCAAGATTCGCCGCGCGTCTTAATAAACCCAGATTACATCTCGAAGAAAGGAGGACGAGCGTGCGATCAAGGCACAAAGGAGCAGCTTCTTTGGATCCCCCCCCCTCTTCTGCCTTGTTAATTTCACTGGCAGCCAGTTGGATTTCGTTCTCGTTGGGCCCGATCGATCGTGAGTCGGTGAATCGGTCGCGCACCAACGATCCAGCACAATGCCGATTGCGATTGTTGTGCCGAGGGCACGCAATCGAAGACTGCGCGAAAACCGGCTGTCGGTGTCAGGGTCGATCGATGGATCGCTCCTTTCGAGAGTGATCTCATTCACCGCGCCGCGTAAGAGAGAACGCAATTATCGCAGGCGTTTTCCGCCGTGTCGCGTCGTGTCGTGTCGCAATCGGCCAGCGGTTGCAACTTATCGCCGCTAATCGCTGGAACGTGGCCAGCCGCGGCTCGATCGAGGAACGATCGACCTTCTCCTTCGTGGTTGCTCCCATGAAAATCGTACGAAATTGGAGCACGCGCCTGGTTCCCACATCCCTGGGCTGTGTGTCGAGGTCGCGGACTTGAGTCGATTTTGCTTTATTTTACGCGAGACGCTAGGAAGCAATTGTTAATGATGAATGAAAAGGCGGATAGTATCGTTGGTAATTGATCGGTCGAGCGAAGGAGTACAAGTCAAGTTTCATTCGAAATGATACAGTCGTTTTTCAAATAAAATGACGATTATTTCGAAGTACGATTATATTCTTTGAACAATTCAACGTCAGAATTTCTTTATAAAAAACGCAGCGAGGACTCGAGTTCATTAAATCGATATTGCAATATTGAAATTCGGAAGATCGACCGAATATTATTAACGTTCTAACATTATAAATATTTTAATTTCTTGAAATTTCGTAAAATTTCGTAGAATCCAAATGGCGAGCGTAATAATGAAAGGATAATCGAATCCCTGGAATTTTATTCCTTCGTGGTAATATTTTAATACCCAAGAGTCGGTATATTCGCTGCGCAGTTTTTGCCAGGAATACCTCGGGCCGATATTTCTTTCTTGTAGTGACCTTATTTTCAAGGAGTGAGTTTTTATGATAGAAAAGTCGTGAGATACTAAGAGGATTAAAAAGTGAAATTTAATAATATCAATCAATTGAAAAGAACCGCAAGAAGAGTGACAAACAAGAATGCAGCGTTGAGTCTTATGCACAGTGTGACTGGACTTTATTTTAATACGCTCGATTAGAATAAAAAGGACAAAAAACAGCACATTTTATATCTTCTTATATTACAAATTACAAATAGAATCGATTATCTTCTTAAATTACAAATAGAATCGATATTAGAATCTTCCTGCATGAGCAGAATTTTGCAGAAAGGAGTTACCCCTGCAGTTAGATTTTCTTGTGGAATTTCTAATCTCGATATCGTTGAGGGAGCGATGCTAATGGAAGAAACGAATTGTATGTTACAGGTAGCCGGTTCGATAATCGGCAAGGGTGGCCAGAATATCACCAAACTGAGAAGTCAGGTAAGCTGTTTCTTCTTCCGTTTCCGTCGTTTCCGTTCCCCTCGATCTTGTTCTCTTTATCGTTCGTCCGTGTTTTCGAGGGACAAGCACGAGAGACAGAAGAAGCCGAGTAAACGACCCGAAAGAAAAGAAAACAAATTAAGAAAGAAAAAAAAAGGATGTTAGACAAGAAGATCGTGAGAACGAATTTCCAACGACGAAAAAAACTGCGGCGGAGTACCTAATCTCGAAAAAGTTTTCTTTT
>NIPQ01092597.1:14420-28988 GCA_002806875.1 Lepidotrigona ventralis hoosana
ATTTTAAAAAAAAAAAAAAAAAATGATTGGCAATATTATCGCTCGGTGTAATTTATGTTTATTTAACTTCCAACAAAATTGAACTGCCGCGTAACTCTTCAATTTGCAATCAGCGATCGTTCGATCCGTGTCGAGCACGTAACAGGCATTACACTCGCGAGTCTCTCGATCGATTTCTTGCGTAACGTCGATTGTTCGTCTCGGTGTTCTTCTTCTTTTTTTTTTCTCTCTCTCTCTCTCTCTCACTTCTACCGACCTTGAGACGCCGACGAGACTCACCCTGCGCGCGAACCAGAAGATCGAAAGCGATGGCTCGCAACTTCGTGTTACTTGGCGCGCGATGGACCAAGCCTGGAATCGACAGTTTCACGAACGTTCGTGAAAAACGTTCCATATTGCACGTATATCGCACGAGTTTCGTCGCTCTTGCACGATTACAAGCGAACGAGAGTGCTTGATCCCTTGCATCGCGTTTTCCAACCCCGTGATTCATTCGATCCGACGAGCATATGATCGTCGATCGAACAAACGAATCGAAATCAGCGATGCACGCAGATCGGCAACACGTTCTCGCGCGTGAGTTTTTGTATATAGGGAGGCACAGTTGGTCAATGTCAGTTTCACACGACGAAACAGTGGAAACGCTGAGAACTCGCGGACTCAGGGACAAAATAGAGTGGATTCGGTTGTCCTTTCGAAAAAGACGGAGGAATCTGATAGAAACCCTTGGCAAATGGTTTCCGACTAAACGCGAATATTTGAGGCTGTTCAGGAACACTGAGTGAACACTTACTTTCTTTCAAGTAAGAAAAACTCAATTGAAATCGCTAATTCTACCTTCCTATGTATTTCAAACGAATAAAGTAACATTTTATACCTAAAAGATTTCAATTTTTTTTTTAAATACTTTGAAATATTTGCGTTTGATCGAAATTTTTCTTTTTCTTTTTTTTTTGACTGGGATGTATCATGTAATAATTATAAATTTCACGTAAATTGTTCCTCGTTATTGTTAACATTAAGATGTACAGTACAAAAGAAACATTAGAGAAACACTATTATCGATAATTGAAACAGTTTGTCAAATTTTTTTTTGCGCCGCAACAAGAAATGTTTGTTCAATTTCGTTTTTGTGATGGTTGGATAGAAAGTTGTCGGTGTTGGTTTATTACGTCGACTGGACGATAAAGTGAATCAGTGAACACGTATATATGAAGCTATTTTATGCAGTTATTTGGATGCAGACAAAACTATCTCGTTTTCTAGAAGAAAACTATTTTACTTCAACGCGATCGGGATATCCTAAACACGCAGTAAAAAATGTTTAAAATTAGATCAGAGAATTTATTGTGTCGATTCAGATCAAACAGTTTCACTCTCAATTCACATTCTATGGAAATTTTATATAATTCAATTTGAAAAATAATTGTTTAAATCATCTTGTTTGACTTGATATTATCTTGTGTTAGTTTTGACGAATAAAATAATTTTTTATTTAGTATTTTTTATTTGTTTCTTGTAGACTGTAAATGTTATATTCTATAAAAGCACTCAAAGCAGAACACCTATGATGTTATTTATACTTACAATCGATTTCTTTAATTATATTTATGAAAATATATGCACAAACATTCGTGGTCTAGCTATTTTACTTTAATAAATTCGCTCGAATGAAATATTTGTTTGGATAACGTTACCTTACTCGAGTTACTCGAGTTAAAAAATTTGATCGCAGAAAACAAAACTCAATGAATATTTTTTTGTTACGAGCAACAGATAAAGGTTAAAAGAAACTGTTCATATCGAAATCTTAATTACACAAGATTCATCTACAATGTTCAGTCTTTGCGTATCTTGCGTACCATCAATGGTAACAAGAACGGATTTACGTACATAAAATCCAGTTATCTCCAACGTGTTAACGAATTTTTTTCCATCATTCCATGAGGAACACAGAGAAAGCATTTCACTTTTCTCGATCGAGTCGAACTGTAAAGACACACTGATTAATACCGAACGTTGCTGAAGTGAAAACGCGAAATATTAGCCCTCGTGTCCACTCGATCTTGTCCCTGGTCGTACTTGGTCGTACTTATAATCGTGCCAGAGGCGCGTCTCGTTCGTTTTCGAGCTCGCGTGCTCGCCGTGACGTGGCTTTCTGTGAGGCGAAAAGGTGGAAGGCCAGGAGGTGTGTAACCTCCGAGGAGCGAGAGAAAGAAAAAAAGGGAAAGAATCTCGGGGGATAATCGCGTTCCGCCGGGAAACATTTTTACCGTTCGTTCGACGTGTGTCCGCCGCTAGTTGTTTGCGTCCCCTTTGCGGCGAGTTCCCTGTGCAGCGTGTATCCCTCGTTAAACGAACGAGGGAATCTTATGCTCCGACTACGTCAGCCGGTTTCGAACCGGTTCGAGGACGAAAATTTCGCCAAGTTCGCTAACAAGCGGAGAAATATTTGCAAGCGGTCGTTTCTTCGCGGTGGTACGTTTCGCCCTTTGTTTTAGAAGTCTATTCTCCGTATTTCTCTGTTTTTATTATTAGGAATCATGACAAGTTGGTAGTTTCGATAAAAGTCGAAAACGGGACATGATTTATTATGTTTAATATGTAGGTACCGATAAGACGAAGTTATGCGAGGGGGGAGGTTAATGAATGATCGGAGAATGTCCCGTTGCCCAGGGCCGGATTAAATTCATCGGAGGAAACGGAATAACTTCTCTTCAGTCGAGATTATCAACACTTGTCTCGAACGCGATAAAACGCGCAGACTGATCCGTAATTCGAGCACGTAGTGGCTTGTGCAGCTCAAAGGAGGAAGATCGTCGAATAGTACGAACGTCAATTATTAAAAACTTCCTTTAATTAGCCACGCTTGGGCGACTTTCGTCGTTGGCAATTGAAATGCCGCGTAGATCGGCATTCGAGCCGTTTACCCGGTGTCGATTAACGAACCGAAAAGAGAAAAACGGGGAAGAAGAAGGAGGTGGCGAGGGAACACAATGAACGTCGTTTTTAGAATATTTAGAGCGATAATAATGGAGTCGATCCACCATGAACGATGCGATTACCTTTTCTTCCACTCCCCGTCGAAGGTCGCGAAACATCAACTTGTTTCTCTCGAATTAATCTCATTCTTCGTTAGCGTGGCTAAAATTTTCGTTCGAATATTATTTCGTATTATTGGGAACGTACGAGTGCCACTCGTTTTTTTTTTCTTTTCTTTTTCCATATCTTGCAAATATTTCTCCTGATCGAGCGCGCGATCTCGAAGAGGAGAGCGAAACGAAGCAGATTTAGAAGAGGGGGAGGGAAAGACTTAGGGTGGTAGTTAGGTTGCACGATCCTAATGATCCGTGCTACCTGAGAAGTAGAAGAGAAGAGAAGGGGTTAGAAGATTAAGCCGCGAAAATTAATCGAGCCGTGAGAGACGTGATGTCTAACTTGGTTGATGATTTGTGCCCTGGCCCCGCCCCAACCCCGGCGTTGCCCCCCTGGTGTTGCCCTGCCGTTGCCCTGCCGTTGCCCTGCCCGGAACGACGGACCCTGACTCGATCGGCAAATGGACCACCCTACCAACAATCGACAACAACCACCAACCAACCACCAATGAACCAACCACCAACCACCACGGCCCGACAGTACAAAGCCTCAATCATTGTACCCGATTGCCCCGGACCCGAACGGTAATGACCAACACCACTACTTAATGTCTTATTTTTCTTTGTCTCTAATTACAAGAATACCTAAATGACAGCGACACATGGATCGCTGTGCTGTTTTTAAAAATCGAACGACAGCGACGTTCTTTCTATTGATGATTCTTTTTTCTTTGTCTGTCTGTCTGTCTGTCTGTCTGTCTAGCTATCTAGCTATCTGTCTGTCTGTCTGTCTGTCTGTCTGTCTGTCTGTCTATCTGTCTGCCTATATCTATCTATCTATCTGTCTTCTTTCACACGATCACTTTCTACTTCTTTCTTTCCTTCCTTCTCTGTAATACTTTGTAATATTCTTCAACACAGTCTTTAGCCAGTTACGTTAGTTTCTCTCTCACCCTTCTTCTTCACCTACGTCTTTCCGCCTGAATCTTTTCTTTTCTTTTCTTTCTTTTTTTTTTTTCTTTTTTCGTTCGTTCCTTCGTTCGTTTCGTCTCCTTGCCCGCGCCACTCTCGGCCTTGTACGTGTCCTGCGTCTCCGACATCATCGTGCGATGATTCATCGCCCCGGGAGCGAAAGAGCCGAGTCTGTGCGAGCTTTCGTACGAGGGACACGCGTGATACCACCCTGGGCACACGGTGTTTGTTCGTGACTGCACCTGCTGTCACCTGCGGTTGCACTGTCCTCTCTGTCCCTGCCCTCTGTCCGTTTAGATCTCCTTTCGGGCATTGTCTCGGGCCCCACTGTCTCTTCTCTGTCTTCTCCCTTCTGGATTCTACCACATGTCTGCCTCTTTCTGTCTTCGCATCCACCGCGACCTTCGAAGCTTTCCGTTCTTTCCGTTCCACGGCCAGAGTGAATCGAAGGTCCATCGCGAGAGAGCGGTGCTTGCTGCTTCTTTGTTAGCCCTGCCTTTCACCTCTTTCTCTCTTCCCTCTCCTTTTGTCCTCGTTAGGTATTTCAGCGAGTGATTAACATTTACGAGCCAACGTCCGTTTTATTGGGAATTGCGACAATGTTAGAAGCGACATAGAACTGTATAGTTAGCCAGAGCAAATGAATCTTTAGCGCATTTTAGCCAGAAGACTCTGTCCTGCTCTGCGAATTCAAGGCAAGATTCGCCACGATGACGAGTAATTTTAATGTGGACACGCGGTGTCTTTCTGCTTCGAGACGATCCGCAAAACTTCTCTTACCTTGGATCCGTCCTTTTCCTAATCTACTCTCAGTCTCCCTGTACACCTGTTCGATCTGTTCGTCTCGCGTGCGCGGACAAAACACGTCTGATAAGTGCTGCACAGCGCTCCGAAACCTACACGTCTCGTGATCTGATTACGCCTAGAGAAGTGTAATTGTGTACATCGTATTGTGTCTCTCCTCTCATTCTCTCTCTTTTTCTGTCTCTGTCTCTCTCTCTCTGTCTCTGTCTGTCTGTCTCTTTTCCTGTTTCTCTCTCTTTCTCTCCTATTCTCTGTCTCTAATTTTTGTGGCTAACACGGATGCTAATCCGTGGAACGAGGCGGTGACCCTGCCGATTCCACGCTTAACGTCGATATGTCACGCTTACTTTTTAGGTACGTCCCACTGATCAACGCACCACTGACCATCATCGTCCTGGCAGAGATTTGCCGCTGTGATTAATTCAATTTCGACAAAATTCGCCGGTCCGCGAGTCGAAAGTCATTACCGACCTGCTCTGTGACCCGCGTGTGTCTCGACCTCGATCGCGACACTTTTGTTGCTGGACTCGTTTCGCTGCCTATTCGGGTGCCTATATTATACTTGACTGCTCGTTGAGAAAGTTCTCTCGGTGTCCCTGTTAGGTAAAAATCGGGTGATGGTCTAAATCAGTGTTTCTTATTATTATTCCGTGAGGTCACTTCAAAAAAAAGAAAGACTGAATCGAGCACGTTTTATTTGAAATGAAATATAAATTTGATTTCAATTAATCTATCATTATGTTATAATTTCAGATGTAATGTGTTGCAGAGAAAAGTAAGTTTGTTTAGCGTGAGGTTCGAGCGAGTCAGTTTTTCAAAGAATTTTTTTGTTTTTGAGTTGACTGAGACTGTTCAAATAAAATAATAATCTGACGTAAAGGGATGAGATAATGNCGAAATGTAGTTCCTCTTTTCTCTCTCTCTCTCTCTCTCTCTCTCTCTCTAAATCCTTTTTTTTTCCTTAGAAAAGCTTTTAGTTTTCGTAGAGAAGCTGTGGGGTTATCCGTCGACGAGCTTTCGTTTCCCAGGCGATGACTTTCGACCGGTGTATGCATTTTATCTAAATGTTCGTCGAAACGGACGCGCACGGTCCTCCGGTTCGTGATCGTTGAAACGATTGCTGGCGTGTGTGATTGCTGAAAAAAATCGGGCGAAATATCGCGCACCAGGGAGAGAAGTAGCTAGTGATGGCCGTTTTCACGGTTTCAGACGGTTGCTGGCTGAACGAGACCGTTCCCTCGCGATCGCGTTTTATAGTATCGAGCGTTCTCGTGTCTGCTGTGATCACGAGACGGCCGCCCGTTACATAGGAGAAAAGCGCATGATTAACCCTCGANAAAAAAAAAAAAAAAAAAAAAAAATACCAGCTGCGCGATACAAGTCGAGTCACGCGATGGAGACAAGCCGTGCGTAGGTATACTTTCGCTTAAAACTACTGTTTGTCGATTGAAAATACACCGACAAAGGGGAAAACAGCGTCTTTTTGTTGCTGTTGGTTTCTGGATTTTGGAAATTTAAGTTCGCTAGCGTACGACAGCTTATGATGAAATCACAGTAAATAAGCAAGTCGAGTAGACGATTATTCAGGTTTCTGAGACACAACGAAATGTTTCCGATCAAACGTAAGTATGTTTAAAAGAACATTGAAATCCTTCGTGTTCACAAATTGAGATGGAATTGCTTTGGCTTTCTTTTCTCGTCTGTTGCAAATAAATGCAATTACATTTTATAGTTTAAAGGCTTCGATATTTTCCCGACTTATTTATGTTTGATCGATAATCTTTTACTAGTGGCGTGTGAGGGCGTTGTTCGCTATGCTTCAACAAGCGATCTTCCATGTTGGTTGTCATTTAAAAAAACTATTTTCAGAGAATTTTACCTGCTTAATGGCCCTAGATTTTCAAAATTTTTAAAACAGTATCAATGCAGTATAATTTTCTTACACTATCGTCTATACTCTAATATCAGAGTGTATTCTTCTTATCATCTTCATTTCCTTTCTTCTTGAAATTTTAGTAATATCTTATTTTTCCGCTACTATCTTTGAAACGTAAAGAAATTTCTTATCAAACGAGAAGAAATGAAATTCAATAATTATTATACGCATATTTGATGCGTGTATTTAAAAGAATCGATAAACATTGATTCAAATCGCAGATATGAGTTTTGAAAATCTAAGTTAAAGTTCGTTCCTTAACTATTCAGCAGAAGTTTTCTTAATTATCCGAATGTTCTAATATATGTGAATCACTTTGAAACGAAGTGAACGGACATTAATGAATATTTCGTATCTTAGAAACCAATAGTCGACTTAATTATTTAAAAATTTTCTCCTATTGATGTGTCATCGTAAGCTATTATTTGGTATCAAAGTCGTTTCCAAAATCGATGGACCAAGAACGTCTCACTGTTCGGTCTTTTTTTTTTTTGGCAGTTTCAATAATTGAAATTTTAATAATTAATAATTTTCTAAGAAAATTTTTTTGTAACTTCTAAAGAACATACTCGTTCGAGTATGACTCGTCTTCTTCGCTCTGATTCACTCTGCATCGTATTTCTTTCTCGCCGGACGTGTGACTACCAGTTATAACTAACGCTGAACTTGACTTCTCATTAAAACTATAAAAAAATCGAAATGGAAGAGAGCGAAAGATCGTCACTAAAAACGATACAAACAAATCATTCTGACAAATCATACCGTTCGTCTGACAGAGATTAACGTGCATTCACGCTTCGGCCAAAGCAAAACAGGTGAAGCGCCAGCTTCTATAAGAAACATACTGTTGCTCGTTCTAACTCCACCCTACCAGTTGATGGTTAACATTAACAATCACGCGACGATCGAAGAAACGCCGTTCGTAAGAGAGAGAGAGAGAGCTCGCAGCTTTCGCTCTTGCGACACGTGAGCGCGTAAAATCGATCTCGAAATCTTCGGTTTTTCTCGCAAGAAGGCTCGAAAGGAGAGTGCATTGAAAAATCAATGGCACAACAGAAACAAAAATATATCGAATGAACAATATCGATGTTTGACGTACATTGTATTTTCACAGAGTTGTGAGAGTTTTCCTTCTCTCTCTCTCTCTCTTTTATTTTTTTTTTTTATTTTTTGTTTCTCATTACGTATGAGGATGGCCAGTAAATTCACGAATCGAAGAGATCTCGTTCAATGATTCGGCGTTGTCGATCGCATTCGCGTGTAGCGCGCGTAACAATACCACTCGGGATTGGCTTTCACGTTCGTCGTGAAACAGAGAGAGGTTCCCTTTAAACGAAGATTGAAATCTCTAATCTCGGGGTAATTCTTCAATCCGATGGAGAATTTACTGGCCATCCGGTGGATTTCGATTTTTCCGAGGAAAGAAATCCGCAGGGGGGCGGGGGAGGGGAGAATTGATTCATTCGATACGTACGCAGTTCCTTCCGGTATTTCATTCAAGCACTACCTATATTACTACGAATATATTACTGTGTTCGCGGTCGATCGAATCGTGTCGAACGAAAACGCATTTCCTTCAACGAGACGGCGGGAAGTAAGTGGCGCGGCGCACGTTTCTCGCGTGGAATTCCGGCCGATCGAGCGGAGCACGCCGTGAAAAGTTGCTGTAAAATCCGGTTTACAATCGGGGAAATACGATCGTAGATGCGAGCGGCGAGGATGAAAAATCTCTCACCGATGTCGTCGATCGACACGAGAGGCATCGGTAACTTTCGAAAATTATCACCATTTGTTCGAGAACTTTCCTCGTTTCTTCGTGGCCGAACGATCGTTAATTTCGCTCGCTAACTCGTCAAAGTAACACGTCCTGCTTCGCGATATCGATCGGTGAACGGAAGGGAGAATGCGCGATTGCCGGGTTCAATTTCTCAATCGAATTGAAAAAATAAGAAACGAAAAGCAAGCCGATTGATTTGTATACGGCGTCGTTACAAAAGTTCCATATTTGTCCCCGTAAGTTTTGAAAGTTCCCTCGTAGTGTCTTCACGTTTCACTCACGATCAGTCAGCCACCGAGACGCAGTATCGATCGTTCGCGAACGAAACATGCCACGCGATTTTCACTCGTGGATGAAGGCTGAGGGAATTCCAACGATCGCATGATTTAAGTTTAGAGCAAGCCGATCGATGAACGCGGAATGTCAATGTTGAATCGTTCCGGATGATAGATCGAAATGTAAGAGACGAAAGAATAGATAAAATATACATATGTGTATGTATATATATATATATATAGATTTCGGGCAACGAGATGGGTTTCTAAAATTGATTGCTCCGGGAATTCAGTCCGTGTTTGAGTTCCCTCGAGCGCAGCCCGCACATTCCGCGGCTAATTTTCTGCGAACGGGGGATGAAATTTCGCCATCGACACGATTCGATCAGGAAGGGCAAACGTGTGTAGCACGTAATAATCGTATACGGTTTGGTACGAGGATCGGAGTAATTGTTGGAGTGTTTTTGATTCTAGGGTGCTTACTATCAGCTCGGATCTGCCCACCGTTCTCCAAGTATTGAACGAGGTCGTACCTAATCTCGAGGAGGTGAGTGTTGCTACCAGAAGAGGATCACACGGGAAAAGAAATGACTCAATCGTGAGACTTTTCACATGTTTTTTCTTACTTTAGTAGACTTGTTCAATCAGTAGACTTCGAATCGTACGATGGCTTGGTCCGGTAACTTATTAGCACCTTGATCGATCGATCGATCTCCTGCCCGTCATTGGCAGTGTATCCATCTCAACTTTGTCCTCCGACAATGGACACACAGGGTGCTAATTAGTACACTGATCCAGCTTACAGGGTGTCCTACATGCAGGCAAATGCATTCTACAGCTGCATGAACGCATCCACAGATAGCGTAGATAATTTGAAACCAACGATGTCATCGGATGTTTTCCTGTTTTAATTCTGTCCGCTTGTGTGGTACACCCTGCTGCAATGCCTAGAAAAACGATCACGGTGTGTTCGGTTAGAAACGAACGATAAAACGGTGAGACGGTTCTGAGTCGCGTTTTCGAAGAACGTTACAGCGCTATGAATATTTACCAGCTGTTCTAAGAACCGCTGTTACCATGAATCCCGAGATTATGACGCAACATATGTACGCAACATTCTCGTGGCACGACTCAGAATTTCCCGCTGCCGTTCCAAAAAAAAGTAGGGAAAGTCAGGGGTGGGGTGTGGAAATAAAAAGAAAACAAAAGTGAGAAACGAAACGTGTAATTGCGCTTGAGTTGGTCTGTTTAGCGAGCAAAATACAATAATTCGTCAGTTAGTGGCGAAAGACGCCGCGTAGTGAGAAATCCGCGTTTGTGACACCTAACCGGATAGGAGAATGAATCCCGGAAATGATTTCAGAATGGGTCTCGACACGGCAGCGACGAGATCGACGTGCGCATGCTGGTGCATCAGAGTCAAGCTGGATGCATAATCGGCAAAGGAGGTCTAAAGATCAAGGAGCTTCGCGAGGTGAGTCACAGACGTTCATACGCCATTAACGCTGTCCAAACACGACTGCCATTCGGTTTTACGATTGTCACGTTCGACTTCGTGCCAAGGCCTGCCTCGGTGTGCAACGTGCTCGTCCAACGAATTTAATTTAACCGCCTCTCTCTCCCCCCACCCTTTGACGATCTTTTACGCGATCCCCTTATTAATGCGTCGCGGGCAGCCGACGACGCATTTGCGCGTCAGCGTCCGAACGCTTTGAAACTTGTTTCCGTTTCTGTTATTTTTAGACGTGGACGCTTTCGATCGATATTTCGTTTCCTCCTGCGTTGATACTCGCCTTTCGGATGATATTCTGGTCTTCAGACCGTAGGAACACCGAGAGTTTCAACACTCGAACTACAGACGACTGAAAGATAACAAAAACTAAAATTTTCATCAAAAAACGTTCAAAACATAGTGAAGCTTTATAACGCAATAGAGTAAGCAAGCTGTTATTTATGTATTCTGACGAATGATCATTTAAATCTCTAAAACACACACTGTATAATATTTAACAAAAATGATAAATTGATCACTTTCACCACTTTGGTAATTCAAAGGCAATAAAGAGTAAAAGGTTTAGGTTAGGTTTAGGTTAGGTTCAGATTAGGTTAACAAAAATGATAAATTGGTCATTTTGACCATCTTGGTAATTCTATTGTTAAATATAATCCGAAGATTCAATTTTGCGCAATAGATAGTAGAAAGTTTAGATTAGTTTAGGTTAATAAAAATGATAAATTGGTCATTTTATAGTTCTAGTATTGAAGATAATCCGAAGGTTTAACTTAAAGAGCAGAAGAGTGAAGGAAAATTGGCCCTGGCAAATGGATTAGAATTAGTGATATTAAATTATTGCCCCAGCTGACCGATTTCACGTCAGTTTAGTCCGCCTCGATTCGAATATAGCCTATTGCAGAACCGGCGTTAATAAATCTGGAATTTACCGTCCATCGGGATAATGAGGAAATTATTCAGCGTTTCCTGTCGTTTTACCTCCTTCTTGAGTCGCGAGGCCGTCTGCTCTCCTCGAGAAAAATAAGCAACCGCATTCCATTGAATATTCTTCTCTCTATTCCTACTCGAAATCTTCGTTTTGTCGTATAGTCGAATGAACAATTTCGAAGTTAATCATCTAGTATGAACTAAAATGCGTTCAACTTTTTCAATACAAGATTCGTCAGTCGTGCAGCCACTTCACTTGTACCTTTGTATAATAAATAATGTGTTTCCCTATATTTTTCATTCCCTATATTTTTCACGATTATCATATAGTTATTCTTTCTTCTATCTTTGGATTAAATGTTACAGAACTCTCATTTACAATTGTTTTTTCGACTAGCACTATTTTACGTCAAGTGTCGCCCAAGGGAATAGCTTTCGAAGCTTCGAATTAAAAATTACGTCGTCAACTCTGTGATAAACACGAACAGAGAGATATGAAACAAGCAATTTGGTGGGCGGCTACTTTATTCGATGATTGCGCCACGGAGGTTAGAGGGTCTGGAGAGAACAGATTGAATCATTTGGAGCAGACACAGGTTGAGGTTGATAAACGAGCCGGCCGAATACGACAATCGTATGCTGCTTTTAATTAACGAAACGGTGGCCGGATTTTACGTAACAACGGGCCCGAATATCCAGGCGGTGGAATATGCAACGTGGCCAAGTGGCTCGTTACGTTTTCACGTTCACAAGAGGTAAAAAAACCAGCCGATGCGGATCTTTTGTTCCCCGGGCCACTCGACGGCTGCAACTTTTCTTCTTCCGTGCTTTGTCGGCTCTCCTCTCTTTTTCTTTCCTTCCGTATTACGTCTATCTTGACACAAACTCTCTCTCCTTTCTCTAATGACGGCTGTTCGAACATCTTTCGCCGAAGAAAATAATTGAAATTCATTTACTCAGACAATTAATTGCGCGATGTAGAGAGGAAACGTGCCACTGTCACCCGGCGATAATCGAATTGATTCGATCGGTGTTTAGAAGGGGATTTCATTGATCTTATCTAGACGAGATTGCAGAAGACACTCGTAAAAAAGAAAAAAAGATTTCTGCAAATTTGAATTTCAAAGTGAAGAAAGAAAATTTTAGAATAATATGAGACCTGTTTTTAATACAAGATCCTCTTAATTTTTAATTGGGCTCTATTATTCTTAACACTTTGTTGTTAAACATTATTCCAAGTTTATTCCAAGTCTATGACGTTGAAATCAATTAACCTTCTGGAACAAATACATATTTGTAGAAGTAATTCGATACAATTACAAATATCTCCAAAGTGGCGTAAATACATATTAAGATATATATATATATATATAATAATTATTATTATTATATAATGTGTATACGCAATCAAGTTTAAGATTCACTAGTTGTATTAAATAAGGGAACATTAATCTCGTTGGTTACTTGTTTCCTAAAATATAAAACTTTGAGAAGTTTTTTTCTATGATACGAATTTCATATTAAGTGCTCAAATTTGTTTCATTAAATTCTGTTTTATTTAAATTTCTTTGAACGATGAAAACAAGGAAATAAAGATCAAAAATAGATTTCACATATTCAATGTGTAACGAAGAAAGGTAAAAAATAAATTTGAAAAGGAAACTATATATCTCACATTAGGAATCCATTTTTTTCTATCTGCATATTTGTATAATTTTCATTACGAAAAGAATAGAATTTTCCAGCCAAGTTTCGTTGCACATTTTACTTTTAAAATAGCTATCTAACTTTTGTGAAAGCTTGGCCGAAAGTTGTCATCTTTTCAGCCCGGCTGGAAGATTTCTAAAACTGAGGGATTAACAATTAATAAAAGAAAATTGATCGTGGTCTGGTCTTCGCAAATGAAATTATAACATGATTTCTTAATGGCGCCATATAAAAAAATAAATGAAGAAATTATTACGTTGAAAAGATTGAAGGGTCAATGAAGAATTAGCTTTCCGGTTAACAGGTTAAAAAACGGGTCTCACATTTCGCATTTTTATATTAAGCATCAGTCATTGAAGTGTGAATATAATCCAGAGTTTAATGACGTTCGCGATTCTCTTTCTCTCTCTCTCTGTCAATAGCAAAGCTATTTCGTTACTCTCCAATGCCTCCATCGTGTGTAATATTTCACGTATTTCGACTCGAGAGACGTGTCTCGTGTATTGTAATACTTCCGTGATCCTGGCGCCGGATGTTTCCCGTTGGAAGCAATAAAACCGACTTGTTCACGCTGCGTTTCCACTCCTCCATGCTCCCCTTAATTTTTTGATACAAGACGCGTTCGGAATCGCTTCTTATTTCTTGTGATCGGAGGGTCTCGTTTGCTTTTATCCCTTTCATCTCTTTGAATAAAGCATACACGGTAGTTACTGATAGATCTTGTTACGTTAACTTGTTAACGTCGGCACGGAAATCTTGTATTTCTTGCGCGTAATGCAATTTAATGCTTATTTCATTGCGGTGTAATTTCGTAGTGTGTGTGTGTGTGTGTTTTATATAATGCCAATATCATAAATATCAAGACGGTCTATTGATATTAAACGCAAATTGAACGCCTTTCACTGCGTTCTACTTTAATTTTATTAAGTACATTTTACTGCTAGTATATCAACGATTTTATTTTGTACTTTTATTGTTTTATAATTTTATTATATATCCATTCGTTCTCCAATTAACAAGTTCAAAATTAAGAAAAACGCGTTTATTACAAAAGTTGCGAGTTACTTTACCAATTCAACTAGCGTATATTTCGTGTTAATCAATAATAAGTGCCATTTTTTACATCCTAAATAAATAATGGCACTTGATTATTTGTTACTTCATCGTTAGTTTACTATCGAGAAGAAGGTAGTTTCTCTTTTAAGTTTGCGTCATCACGATTGCTATTCATTTCTTTACAATAAAGCTGAATTCCGTTCTCAATTTGTTGTAAATCGCATTGCACGAAAGTCCAATTACCACGGCATTAGAAGAAAAGACTTAATTTATTTGTCAATCAAGCGAACGTGTCCCTTTGCGTTTAAAAGTTGTAATTAAACGTGTGAAAGAATGCGTCCTGTTAATTGCACGGCGGTTCACATGTCGGCCGGAAGCAGTGTGTTCGGCCATTTCCAGGGGTATTCCTTCGAAACGCTAAACAGATTTACAAAGTTACGGTGGCGTTGGTCGTCGCCATCGTCTCGTGTCCGATTTTTTTCTCATTCGAGACTCATTTGCCCCCC
>NIPQ01092597.1:29037-47001 GCA_002806875.1 Lepidotrigona ventralis hoosana
CCCAAAAAAAAAAAAAAAAAAAAAAAAAAAATAAAAAAAAAAGAAGAAAAAAGTGTATTTCCCTTCTGGTTTAGGGTTCGTTAACCGGCAAGGACAAATTGGAAACCCGCCGATTCCGCGGTCGCGTTAAAACTTTTCGTTCCCATCCATCACGGCCAGACGTTTGCACGTCGTGGCTTTCTGAAATCGCCGGGCCAACACGACGTGTTTGCTTGATTGATAAAGAGCGTTTGAGAAGCGAACCCCGCGAATAAACTTCGCGTAAAAGTGGACAACAGCCGAGGTGAAATTCCGTGACGCGACGTATGTTGCTTGATGCGGTAAATTGGCGTGAAGAACGAGTGCCACGATGGAATTCCTTGTTCCTCTTCGTTAAAACGGTGGTAACGAACGGTTGTTAGGGAATGTAGGGGAAAGTTTGAAATACGGATAACGTATCATCGTTTGTTGATAACTAGACTGCGCGCGTCTGTGCATTCTTGGAATATTTTTAAGGTGAGAAAATTTGTATTGATGGATTGTGCACGCAAGAAAAGAATTTTATATACATATTTAAGCACATTTAAACGCCTGATGTGAA
Organism: Lepidotrigona ventralis hoosana; assembly: GCA_002806875.1. Taxonomy (NCBI): domain Eukaryota; kingdom Metazoa; phylum Arthropoda; class Insecta; order Hymenoptera; family Apidae; genus Lepidotrigona; species Lepidotrigona ventralis. The sequence continues at coordinate 29,618 of NIPQ01092597.1, forward strand.
CACGTTGTGTTTCTGAGATACGATCGAATTTTTGTTGATGATTTCAATCATTCTTTTAACAAATTGAGATCTTCGTTTAAATGTACGGGAATAATGTTTGATGCATCATGTACGATTTTTTCACACTTTGTCGTGTGAAAAAATCCCCTGGTATTTTTAAATTAATTATTGTATCATTCGTAGTAACACTATGTATATCAAGTGATCGGGTACAAGTGTTTAAGTACGTGAATCTTTGTGAATCTTGAATTCATCGATGGAGTCATGTCCATGTATTCGAATATTTAGTTGATTACAATTGTGTGAATTTCGGTTAAGAATAGCATTCTCAGTGAATGTGAGAATCACGAATTTTTGTAATTAGGAGTCGATTAGACTCTTATGTAAGCGAATTTCATAAATAACAAAGATCGCTCTCCGTTTTATTGGTATAAATTTGGTTAGTTAATGAAGATCATGTTGCTCGAGATCACAAGTGAAATTAATATTATGATGTAGTAATAACAGAGTAATTGCACGAATTAACGAACAAATCTGCAAATTTTTTTTTAATATGTTTAAATTAAGTCATTCTTAAAAAATTTTAAATTTAATTTCGAAAGCCGTTCTTACGATGTGAAAAGTAAAAGAATGAATCTGTAGAAGCTGGTAAGAAGCTAGATCGATAGCAACTGCGCCATCTAACGCAGCCGGTTAAAACTTCATCGTGTATCGAGAAACTGTAATACTCNTTTTTTTTTTTTTTTTTTTTTTTAAATTGTCATTTGAAAAAGAAGAGGAATTAGAAATTCAGACGAAAGACTGAAAAAACTTAACAATTGGATTCATCTGTATGTAAAATATTATCTTGATCCTTAAACGACATTGTAGGGTGGTTAATGGATAATCTTATTTTAATATCTTATTTTAATGTACATTAGAATATGTATTAGTTTGCATCTCTTTCTAATTCGTGTCTTAATTTAGAAAAATGACAAAAAATTATGTCTTCATTTTTAATGTAATGTTACGCCTTTCGAAATGTATTTCAAGTATTTGAAGTATTTAGTGCAGGTAATGGATTATTTTTAAAAAATGTGCCAATATGTTCCATCAACATATATATATATATATATATATGATTGGAATATCAAAAACATACCGAATAGAGATTCTCCGCACACGATACAAACGAATCTTTTTATTTCGATGTCATTCCTTCAATTGGAAACAGAATANATGTTTTTGTTAAAGAATTTGAAGATATTAATCGTCACAGCCAACCGATACCGGCCTTGTAGATAATATGATAAACAAAAATCCGTGATATATATGACGACATTTAATTTAGACGGAAATTCATTCTGCGTACAGTGGTGACAAAATTTTTCTTTTTTTTTTTGACACGAAAGGAAAATATGTAATAAACTTTATCGTACGCCCATTCGTCGATTATCAATATGTAAATTATAATAAATTTTTTCTCACAACTTAAATAGAATCGCACGATTTATCAACTAATAATACTGATCGACTATCAGTATATGAATTATAGGTTTATATCTCTTTTCGTTGAATTGAAATTCGTAAAAATGTCAAGTTCAAGTTCACTTGGATTACTTAAGAAGATTTTACTAGTGCCAAACAACTTGTAACTTTCAAACTTCCACTAATAATATCAGCCCGAATTGTGCAAGTCTTTGTGTTGAAAGTAGACTTGGATTTACAAAAATACTTCATTCATCACACTAAATGGAATTATTACAGTAAATTCGAAAAAGTAAATCCGATTGTTTTTTTCTTCTTTTTTTTTTCTGCAAAGACGAATCTTTTAAAAGATTTATAGTAAAACTTTTTCACGGAATTACGTCGCACCTGAGAGGTTAAGGAGAAGAAAAAGAAGAAAAAAGAACAGCCGATGAGATATTCGCGAAATATTTCTGCGGGAGGAAACAAAGAAGCAACGCTCCGCGAGACATTGATCGTTCCAACTAAAGTCGATGGCCTCGCGAACGTTTCTTTTCCCTTTTTTTTCTTTTTACTACGAGAAAGCCGGTTTCTCGGTCATCTTTTAGTTTCACGTGCTCGTTCGCATTCGCCGCGACTTCCTATTTTCGTGTTACATGATATTTACGAAGCGAAAAGACTTTTTTTTTTTTGGTAAGAAAAAGACGAATATTTCGCGCGACACTCGAAAATTGTTCGTTTAAACATTTATGAGTCGGAGCTGGAATACTTTCCTGGAAACTATAATACAATAGCAATATATAACACAATTTCGTTGTGTCATCATGACTATCGGTCTGGTTGGTCGCTGTTTAAAATGGTTTCAACGTTTTACAAAGTGATTAAAGAAATTTACGTTTGCAAAAATTACGAACGAAGTTGTTTGTAAAAGCTGTTTAATGAGAGGAAAAAAAAATGCAATAAAAATATAGATAACATTTAACTTGTTTTAAATTGCGTTGACGCAACGTTTTGTTGGTCAAATTCTTTTCGATTGATCGTACAAAATTCGATTTTTAATATTGCAGCTACGAAAGGAAAAATCTCAAAGATTTGCTCAATATTTCTTTGCTATCACGTCTTTCATTTAATTACATAATTTCATAAGATTTTCAAGTACGTATAATATTATGATAAATTACTGCTCGCTTATTAACGAATAAAATTAAAATAATTGACAAACTTACTCGTTGAAGAAAAGTTTTCAAGCAATGCGATTTACAAGTTTGATTTCCTCCTGTGAACGTGACGTATACATTCGAAGCGATTGTTGTCGAAGTTAGAAACCAACTGAATTGGCATATTTTTTTCCCCTTACGATGTCGAAGTTCGCGGTTGTTCGAACGTACAATAATTCGATGAAAATGTATGAGTTGTTTGCGTAATCATTTACACAGAATAGGACTACGTTATCTATATATGTATATACATATATTATCGATAGAACTATCGAGTTCGTGTTTGTATTTTTAATATCGGGTGTCGGTTTATTTCTCCGGGAAACAATAAATAATAAATTTACATTGTAGAGAAAATCTAACAACAAAAGCGAAATCACGCGGGCAGCACGACCAACTCTCTATTAGTTGATTTTTCTATTGATTTTTTAAATATATAGAACGTTTTTATTTGTACGCTGTTATATTGTCACAATGGAACTCGCGAGTTTCGGGAATTATCTACAGACAGTAATGGCGAGTTCCATTATATATGTGCATTTTTGTTATTATAGTAGATATTAGTTTATTACGCATGTATGAATATTACTAATCAAGGCATTATTCTTGCACGAATATGTTCGAAACTGTGATACACTTACACCGAAAACGTTTTACATAGGTGTGTGAACGTATATGGAAATGCCATGTAGATCAACTTGGCAGATTGAAATGTAGAAAATTAAATTATTATTTTTAAAAATTTGTTTCGAATAAAATGAATCCGTCAAACATGTCTTTAACCGCGGATGTTGAATCCGTAAATATGAAGACTTTATTGTATTTATTATTATACAATAAAAACCTTGGTGACGAATAATATAATTAAGGCATTTATATATACCATTTATAATTATATTATAATTCATATATTTATATTACATATACATATGTATGTGATATAAGTGTATATATAATTTATTTATAATTACATAGTTAAAACTTGTATTATTCATGCAAAATTTAGACTTTACGGCGATCGTTACTTGCTTATTGGCATCACTTACTGATTGTTTATCTAGGCGCCGATAACCGTGACGCCGTTTCAGAAAGTGAAAGAATAACCAATACTCGCTCTCCACCGTTCTAAATTTTATAATCTAATATATTTAGGAACATATTTTTGTGTTCTCAAAAATTCTCGTCGAGAACAATTCACCGATTTAACACTGATATTTAAATAATGTGTAAATATATGGGTTCTATAAATTATGCGTAACAATATTCGAATAAAATTTATTAATATCGCAAAAAATATATATAAAAGTAAATGAAAAGTAAATGAATCTTATACTTCGTAGTGATAAGTTTTTCATGTATCACGCACTTGGGCGAACGTTGCTCTAAATATCTGTTACTGTTTGAATATTTCTTTCATGAATAGCGAAGAACTCTTTGGTACATAGAAAAGTTGAAACACTGTTGACCATGTAAATTCCTGATAATACAGGTGATTGAACAGAGATTTTTCCAACGTTTAACTGCAAATGATTAAAAGAAAGTTAATTTATTATTTAAAAAAGAATCTTTATCTTGTATATCGTTCACTCAATACCTTNATTTCTTTCATGAATAGCGAAGAACTCTTTGGTACATAGAAAAGTTGAAACACTGTTGACCATGTAAATTCCTGATAATACAGGTGATTGAACAGAGATTTTTCCAACGTTTAACTGCAAATGATTAAGTTAAGAAAGTTAATTTATTATTTAAAAAAGAATCTTATCTTGTATATCGTTCAGCCAATACCCTCGTCACATTTGCAGTACGTTGTACAATTCATTTGCATAATTAATTTACGCGTATCTGAATCTGAAACTCACTTTCATTCTCGTTCAAAGTGATACAGATTTTATTAACATTCTCGTTCAAAGTGATACAGATTTTATTAACATTCGACCCGTTATTAATATATCTCCTCTTCGTTAATTCATCTTCAGTTGCGAACATAACGATAGCCGCTGTGTTTGTTCTGAACGTAAACCTGCAAATACGTAAAGCAATTTATTTGAAGCTGATCGGGGTGGGAAAAGCGTCTCGAACGTTGCCAGGGGACAAATGCCAACGTCTAAGTGCCGGTTGATAGCCGGAAGTATTTAATATCTCGAAAGAAACAAGGTGGAACCAAGGGAGGAGGCAGGCAGAGAGGTCGGCAGTGATCAGCCGGGGCTCTGTCTCCGGTGAAAGCGATCCGCCGGTTCTACGTGACCGGATGTCTGCGTTCGGAAACGGATGAATGGAAGCGAGGGAAGCGGACGACGCTTCGTTCGCTTTGATCTACGTAATTAAACGGTGCAATTTCCACACAATGTCGAATATCCGTCGCCGCGGACGTATCTCTGCAGATTGGATTGCCTTTCGTCGATTTTTTTTCCACGTCTCTCTCTCCCCTCTCTCTCTCTCTCTTCTACCAATTCGGCGGAGTGTTCAATTTTCAAGGTAATTTTCAAGGAGTAAACGACAGATTTCGGCAGAATTGTAATTAGCCGAACTCGGTGTATCCCCGCAGTAGGAATCGAAACGACTCGAAAGGGTGCAAAGTTTTCCACTTCGTTAGAGACTCGACGCCGAGGTCGCTGACGTTGAAGACCATCGGCCATAGACGAGCACGAACGACAGCGGTGCAATTACCTTTTACATCTGCCAGTTCGTTCCTAATCACCGGCTCTCCTTTCATTTACGATCCTCCCCTCCCGATTATCCCGCTAATTCCATCGAGTAATCGCGCTAATTACATCGAAACTCTCTCTCTCTCTCTCTCTCTCTCTCACGCGATTCAACTTTGCTTCGAACTCGCTGCGAATGATACTCGCCTGTACAATGTGTATATTGCATTCTTATATGGATTTTTAGTATGTTCTGTGATACTTGAAACTCGTCGCGATTCGTAGTGGTGGAAAATCGAGTCGATTTTAATATTTCTCGATTTTCCCTTTTTTTTTACATTAAAAATGATATCTCCTGCGAGATAATTACGTTGAAATGTTTCCCTGTTGACGAGAAAGAATCGAGACGGATGAAAGGTGACCAAATGGCTGCGTTTACCGCTTTTAACCCGACCCTGTTTCTGAAAGCACACAGTCTCGAGAAACAAGAGGATTGGCTGTTAATCAACTCGAGGCACGCGATCCGACCATTGGCGCCTGAAGAATCGCCATGACGCGACGTTCGAAGCGAGTTATCGAGCGAGGAGGAACGCGACAACCCGCGATCGGTCTCGGTTGAAGTGTCACTTTCATTGTTCCTCGGTATTCGCGAGATCGTCCCCGAGCTTCTGTTCGTTTCCCTCTTTCTCGAATAATGCAATTCTCCAAATTAAGCTGTACCTCGAAGTATATATGTTCTTTCTAACCGTGTTCATTTTTCTATATTGCAGAAGACCGGAGCGAGGATCAAGATCTACTCGCACTGCTGTCCTCACAGCACCGACCGGCTGATCAGCATCTGTGGCAAGCCGACCACGTGCATCGAGTGCATTCGCGAGCTGATCGCTACTATTAAAACCGTAAGTTTTATTTACCATCTTACTGCCAATTCGTTAATATTTAAAGATAAAAGTTAGAAACGTAAAATGATTTTTCCTTGCGCTCGAATTGCTTGACATGTTCAATTCCTACTTCAAATCCCTCGAATCCTCCGGTCTCGAAAATTAGAGTAATTAAAAGCGCGAAACAGAAAGATGGAATAATTTTCCTTCTTCGAATAGACTTTTATTACGTCGAATAACTTCAGAAATGCAAAAATAGAGAAATTTTAATTTCCTGAACTCATTGAATTAACAGTTATAGCTCTACTCTAATGACTCTTCCATCAACAAATGAAAATTTTGATACTAAAGAAGTATTTGCATAGTATCAAAGTACTATACAAAGTTGTTTACAATGAAAAGTGACTTACACTTATCGGCACTTCTATCAGCTCTGCGTATCATCTTTGCACTGCAACTGTTCTTTGAACGGGAAAAACAATTGCAGACAAATCCAATAACAAACGTTCTCTTCGATCATTCCAGTCTCCGCTGAAAGGTGTGAACAATCCTTACGATCCGCACAACTTCGACGATTACTATGCGGACGATTACGGCGGTTATGGTACCGGTGACGGTGGCCAAGGAAAAGGTGGTGGCTTCGGTGGTCCAGGAGGTCGCGGTGGCGGCGGTGGAGGCGGCGGCGGCGGCGGTGGAGGTATGCCACCGCGTCGCGACAACCGTGCTGGTGGACCAGGCGACATGAATCGCGGCTTTCCACCGCCACCGAGAGGTGGACCGCGCGGCGGAGGCAGCGGAGGCGGCGGAATGTCTGGCGGGCCACCGGATCGTGGCTACGGGGGTAATTCTCGCGGAGGCGGCGGCGGTGCCGGCGGCGGATACGAAGGTGGACGAGGTGGCTACGGAGGCAATAGAGGTGGCCCGCCACCGTACGCTGGAAATTACAATGGTAAGAGATGGCTCGATCGTTAGGGATTAATATTTAGTGTTGTTTGACCATTTGCACTCGAGAGGCCACTCTCAGGCACAACCACTTGTATTCATGCGGTATCTCGAACGTTTATTTATGTTTGACTTTTTTTATATCGCTGTTCTATATAAATCAGTAAAATAAAACACAGAGGAACGAACGATCGTTTAGTCATCTACAGTGTGTAAAAACTTTAGTTGAACAATTGAGAGGGAATTTTTACCAGGCTCGTAAGCTTTTACTTCTATCTCCAGTTTCGACAAAGTCCATTTGAATGGAAAGTTTGCGTTTTAACAGGAATTTGCTCTAGAATAAAATAGATCTGGCGAAAAACATCGAACAACATTTTACTGCGATACTTGTCCTGAGAATGCATCTTGGCGATTGTTTTATAAAGTACCATACAGAGCTTAATGCTTAATAAATTTTCTTCTCTGAGATGCAAAGATGCATAAAATATTGAAACGTAAAAATTTTATACGTTAATTTGTATGTGAAATCATTTTTTAAGTTGGTAAGAAATTCACCAAACATGTGGAAAATCGTCCTGAGTTGCTGGTTCACCTCGAGCGCTAAAGGTTAAATACTGAAACTCTTCTTCCCAAAACTTGTTCGAAGCTGACATGCCAGTATCGTACAAAATGGCTTGCAATTACATCGCACTGTAAATAATTTTGACCGCGGTTAGATTTAATGCGACAGACTTGGCAAGTCTTCGGCCAGAAATTTCGAACAAATGAGGTGAACAGCGAGGTGTCAAGCGGTACCGTTTGCTTTGGTTTCGAGAACGTCTGTCATCCTATGATCATTGTGTTCACGCAGGTGATGGATGGGGTATGCAAGGAGGCGCGCCAAACGGTTTGGGTGGCGGTGCTAACTCTGGGATGAGCGGCCCACCCATGGGTGGCAACAACCAAGGAAATCAAGGCAACATGGGTGGAAACAAGACCACCACTCAAGTCACAATTCCCAAGGATGTAAGTGGAATAAAAAAGAAACTATCGCAGCGCGTTAAATCGATGGACGATTTAAAAGTGGTATAACTCTTCAATGTTCTTTGCGTTGATAGCTCGCTGGGGCCATTATCGGCAAGGGAGGTGCCAGAATCCGGAAAGTGAGATCAGACAGCGGCGCCGGAATTACTATAGACGAGCCGTTGTCTGGTAGTAACGATCGCATTATCACTATAACTGGGTTACCGAGTCAGATACAAATGGCTCAGTACCTGCTTCAACAGAGGTAATTGTTCCATCAATTCCTTGTTTGTTTTCCTTTTTTTTTTTTGTTTCTTTCAATCTGTATCCTTGCTATGCTCGCCAAAAGCTCTTCAAACATTTTTTAACATGTAACGCGAATCCCGACGTTGGTTTAACAAGTGATTAACACCTTCTCTCTGGCGTTGTTGTGCGGTATGTTTTGTTGCGTGCACCACTTGCAACGAGTTCCCATTTAATTCTGCGACTCTGTTTAACCGGCGACATATGGTGTAATCCGCTTGTAAGGTAACTTTTCCAAACGAATCTGCGGTGCGTGAACGCGCGTGTTCGAAGCCTTTGCAAAGTCGATAGAGGGAGCCTTTGTGTACAAGCACGGCTTTATCTCGCCACAGTGGATGGAACACGCGTTCCATATCCACCGTGAGTATCGATTTAGTCAGTTTTCCACGGTGAATCGATTCTGTTAACAACCCCTTAACGCGTCGCTTTTCTCTGTACATAAAAAGAAATACCACCGAAATTTTTCCATCTTACACACTGAAGCGGTAGAACTTTCTTACGCGTTCTTTCTTAATCCTTTGTAATGTCGCGCGATTGAGAAGTTACGTATAAAGTTACGTAGACTCACATTTGAAAAATCTCGTTTTGTCCGTTCATTGCGCATTAATTAATCGATAATTTTTCAGCTCCAACGAGTAAACGAAATTCTGATTATAGAGAATTTAACCCTTTAAAGTCCACCTTTCTAATATTACCATTATGCAACGCAGCAAATTTTAAATGTATCGTTTCTTATATATACAATAGGAGTTCTTTTTCGAAGAATGATATTTCGTAATCGTTTGTAGAACGAAGCTCTTCGGCACGTTTAACCCTTTGAGTGTTCAGCTCGTACGAGAGTATTGTATAATAAAATAATTGGTTTAGTTATTAGATTCTTAACTCGTTCCGTATCTCTCGTTCAGCGTTAAACTCTATGATAGTTTGGAGCGCTCGAAGGGTTGAAATTCAGCGAGTCCTTAAGGGGTTGAACGTCGAACAAATTGAAAAAATTGCACCGACGTGTTTGTAAATTGCATTCGAGCCAGACATTGCGTGACGAGACGCAAAATTAGTTTTTCGAAACGATAACAAATCGCGCTCTTCACGCGCTCATGCTGCGACCACGCGCATTTTTAACATCTTTGGCTTATCGTCGTGCAGCGGTCGCGCGTCCAGGAGCGTCCAACTTCCGGCAAGCGAAACCGCCACCGAGAGCTAAAGAGGGAGAGACTAACTCCGCTTGTGCTCGCATCGAATCACTTCATCCTGCACGAAGAACTAACCAATAAACGTCCCCGAACTAACCAAAAGCGAGAAGAAAGCCCGTGAGAAAAGTGAACAGGCATGGAAAAACCGTGTGATCGTCGCGATGGTGAAGGAAGTCGAAGGTGGACCGTGACACACGAGGTTGGAGAACACACGTCCGCTACTGCTACTGCTACCACTTAAAGCTCAACAAGAGTTAAACAAACAAAGGGGGAAAAATCGAGCGCCGTTGCATGGAAGACTAGTGATTTTGTTGTTCTACTTTCGATATAACAAAGAATCACTAATCATCCTACAAAGGCGCTCGCGATCGTCGGCTTCTCTTCCCAAGAATCTCCTGCTTTTCTGGAACTAACATCAAATCCCGCTGCGGCCTCCGTCGTTCGCGTGACCATCTTCCGCGTTGCGCCACCTAATAATAATAACTTTTCTTTTTTTCAAGCTTGTACGAACAGCAGATCTCTCTTGTTGTATTATATATGCGTGGATATCGCGGGGAACGTGTTTCTGAATTTCAAGTGAATTTAACAACGACAAATCGGATCTGACTGTGGCTGAAATAAGATGAGAGATTGCGTGTGCTGTTTGAATGATAAATGGAAATAAATGTGGTTAATGTGACGTGTGTTTGTTACAAGTTATATTGTTGATGTAAGAAATAGCATAGATAAGAAGGAATGATCATCGAAATAAGAACAATGGTATACATCAATGATTAAACATTGGGATACACGTAGATCTAAATATCAATAGTAATTTCATTGCCTACAGTTTGGGACATTGTACACAGGGAGTTATCTAGCATAGTGGGAAAGTATTCAGGGATTAACACATAGATGTGAAATACAAATGCAGTAAAAGTGTACCCAAAATTTTCATCAGTCATTTTCATCTATGTGTGTACATATCGACTAATCATTTTACAAGTTAAGCTGTATTGGTTTGACCAATTGTACGAGTATTGGTTACCTGTTATTAATAAGATATTTCTGGTGATCTTTTGTTGCAGCGTGCACGAGAATGCAGACCATTATTAAAGCGTGGTGTAAAGGAAGCATTCGGGGGGAGCCAAAGATGCGTTTATAATTTTTTTAGAGATANAAAAAAAAAAAAAAAAAAAAAAAAAAAAACGACGAGAATTCTTCAAGCCTTTTTTCATCGAAAAAGAAAAAAAAAAAGAAAAAAAAACAAAATAATATCACATATGCTTGTCGTTTCTCCTTGTGCATTTGCGAGACAAGAAGAAAAGGAAAAAAAGCAAAAAAAATATGAAATCAGAAAAAAAAGAAAAAGAAAATGAAATCAGAAAAAAAATGTTCTCAATAAATACTAATCGGTCAAAAGCAAAGAGCAAGGAGAGACAGTCTATTTTATGGACTTTTTCCACTTGATTATACGGACTTACGAGTAAGAAACACTCGTCTGCCTGCCTTCACGAGCTGAGAATCTTGGAATTGGCATTCGAGGAATAGCCTCCTCGAGCGAGAAAGGCCAAAGAACAGCACTGTTTCTACGCCTGAGATCGTTCCCGATCTTACGCATTTTTTTTCTCTTTTTTTTAGTTATTTTTTCCAATCATTTTATATCGTGTGCTTTTTTTCATGGCTATGGATGAGCTTTGATACAATCATTTTTTTTCTTCTTTTATTTCCCACACGTATTTTATTTCCAATTTTTTTTTTTTTTTTCGTAATCTCTGTAGAAGTCAAAAATCGAAACGCACATGTTCTCTGTATCCTTTGTTCTTCGCTATTTTGCTGCAGAAACCTTGTAAAAAAAAAAGAAAAAGAAGAAAAAAAAACGAAAGAAATTTTTTCTTTTCTATTCTGGAGAAAATTCACAAATTTCGCAAGATCGATGATGGTTTTTGACAGCAATTTAAAGATCGGACAGAAGCTGGAAATTTGGAAAATATAGCGGTAAAAAGATCGAAGGGAGGGAGAGATCGTCGAGTGAACCGTGACCGATATGAACGCTATGTATAACGCGCGGAAATTTTTTGTACATAACACATTTTGAAAACGAAAGCGAGAAGAAACGAAATACAAAAGGAGATGGAAAATCGCAAACGATATCGCTTCCCTTTTTCAAATCGTCAAACGACCATCTGCTACTGCTGCATTAACTAACGATAATTTCATTATTATTAACTATCGTAAGGTTAAGAAGAAGAATAATTTTGCATTAATCGTAACACTCTGAATGAATTTCACAGATCGGACGCGTAACGAGTGTTCGCGATCCTTTTTTTCTCCGCGGTGTAACTGTTAAGCGTGTAAGAATTCTAATAATACAGAGCGATGAAAGCTACACTGTTTAGAGAGGTGCAACTCCATTGGGAAATATTGCTATATAATATTGAGATGTTGAATCAAAAGGGAAACTTGCAACGAAGTCTGACGATGCTGCGTCTTAGAAACTAAATAGGTAACGCGTTTAAATGGAAACTGGAGGCATACTTGAAAAATGTTAGTACTTTAAGAACGACGAATGCGCTATAATATATACATATACATATATATATATTATATTACATATACGTCACTTTTCGCGACGTACAAGAGTCCCTTTGTATCTTACGATCGCCGGCGAGAAGACGAAGAAGAGTGAAACGAAGCAGAGAAAAAAAAGAAAGAAAGAAAGAAAATTTTATCGCGTTTATATGGGATCCAGTGTATTCAAATGAAAGGTTTGACAAACATCGAATATCAGGTTCGTACTTCCAAAAGGGAACACCATGACGATCTGTCTTTGCGTGGCGCGCCCGATGCCCGAGTCTTGCAGAAAACAAAGTAACGAAATTTCCTTGTAAATTGTCACGAGTCCTTTTTGCGATACTTCGAAATTCCTACGATTTCATCACGTTTTTCCTTCGAGACTTTTCTATATTCTGCCAGCGACAGTCACACGGTTGTTCTCTTTTAGGGGTTGCAACTCGAACGAGGGTGCGTGTGCGTGCGCGCGAACTTTCGCAAGACAGATCCATCGAAAACGAGAAGCAAGGTTGACGAAAAATAGAAGACTAGGAAAAGCCGCCCTCGAATTAAAACGAACTCGCCCTCTTTCCCTTCCTCCGGAGGAGATACTGTCAACACCCTTATATAATACCCCCTCTCTCTTCTCCGTTCCTCGATAGTATATATCTAGCCACGTAACGAAACGGAAATAGAAGAAAAGAAGCGAAATCACGAGCCCGAGAAAAGAAAGAAAGAAAGAAAAAAAAATATGGGTTTGGATGACGCTACGAAGGGCATTTTTTTAACGCATCTCGATCAAACGACCGGCGCCGGTCGTCACACGGAGCCGCCCTCTTCTCTTAGATTTAATAAGAATGACCGATTCCCCCCGCCGCCCTCCTCTTTCCGACGGTCCACTCTCGCAAGCGTCGTGTATATCTCGAAGATCAAAAAAAAAAAAGAAAAAAAAATGAAAAAAAAGAAAGAAAGAAAAAGAAAAAAAAATGTATGGGAAGAAGTGTGAAATGGAAAGGAAACCATTTACGTCCGCGTGATCTCGAACAGGAGAGGCGCGTGCATTTTCGTTCGACTCACGATCGATTGTACCGTCTTTTTCGCGGTGTCGGGGGAAATGAGAAACGTCTACGTTGGCGGGCTTCTCTTCCGTTCGCCACCGGTGGTTTTGATTTATACTCGGTCCGTTTTTTTTTTCTTTCGCGCTGCCGAGCCATCGGCATTTACCACCTGGGGGTTGAATTGCGATTTCCTTGAAATCTCCTAAATGTTTCGTTGCATTTCCCTACGAAGCGTTCGCAGTTTCCGCGACGTGCAATTTTTCTTTTTTTTTCATTTCGCTGTTTTCGTCATCACACAGTGTCGATGATAAATTCGTTCTTCCGCGANTTTTTTTTTTTTTTTTTTTTTTTTTTTTTTTTTTTTTTTGTGGAAGGGAGGCGGGATGCTTTTTCATTGCCCCGAGACCGATTTACGTAATAAGAGTTACAGACGAGAAACAGGCAACAAACAGAGAGACATACATAAATACATATACATACATATACACACACGAAATGCGTGGGAGGGAGAGAAACTGGTGTGTGTGTCCGTGTGTGTGTGTGTGCATGGCAAGGGAAAACACGATGGAAGGAAGTTTGTAATTGTAATCAGTGCAGGGTTGAACAAAGTTGAGCAAGAAAAGGAGAGAGTGGCGCGTGTACACAATTAAGATGAAAATATGTGAATACGCACGAAAGTGTGTGAATAAAAGAAAGAAAGAAAGAAAGAGAGAGAGAGAGAGAGAAAGAGAAAATCGTAATCTCGCTCGTATCGCGATGTGTGTATTATATAAGATATACAGTTTACAATTATTTGTAATGGATACTTTTTATTTGTCAAATAAAAGTTAGTACAAATGAAAGTAAAGCGGGAATGACTTTTGTTCCTGATTGGAAACTATGGTTTTGTCGACTCTTCTTTTTTTTTTTTAAGGTTTTTTCGCGAAGTCGACGAGGCTCTAGACAAAACGGAACGCTATTTTTTTATGTTGTTCATTCTGGCTATCGTTTTATTAATTAAATAATTCTTCTACAGACAAATTTCTACGCCCACAGCAGGGTAAAGAAATCTTTTCCATCGATATCACAGACGATAGTGTATTTTTTATCGGCGTGTACTGACCCATTAAGAACCAAGCTACAAATTATAGACATATTATAAATTATAGAGATGTTATAAATTTCTTGAAATTTTGTTAAATCGTAGAACCTACAGCCAGTCACAGATACGTACATCTGTCAAATTTCAGATATTTAAGATGGAACAGGAAATATCTTGAACATTCTATGCATCTTAATTAATTTGTTAGTTAAAATTCTAAACTCACGCTTGTTTAAAAGGACATACAAATAAATCGAAAACACGAATAAAACATATTCTGGTTATAATTGTAACAATAATAAGGAAATACTTCGTACACCTTTAGGGTCAAATATTTCAAGTCCCCTGATGTGTATAATGTAGGCATTCGTGGCTGGCTGTCAAAGATATAGAAATTATTAAAAGCGAGTCCACAGAACTTCCTTTCACAGATATCGATGACATCGTGTTTAATGACCGATTGAAAAGCAAATTAGCAGTTGGTCCTTGATGGGTTAAAGAGAAAGTAGCGTAGGATCAGTGAACAAAAAATTCGTACGATCGTTACAATGAGAGAATCAGTACGTCGCTATATCCCTCTTTATTCCATGCAGTTTTACGTTTCTCTAGTTCTTTATAACAACCATACTTATGCTACAGGATACGTTTTCGACTTAAAAGGATAATCTTTGGCTCAACGAAACACCCGAACGTCAAGCTGTTTGCATCATTCGGACAAAAAAAAAAAATGATACAAAGAGTTTTATCACATCCACATAATATATATCTTTCGTAGTTCACAACACAACAGTTTTACACACAATTCTCTGGCTGGCTTTCTTTGCCACGATTGAGCATGGAAAGACAAAAAGGATGAGGAGAAAGGGGGGGAAGAGAAATTTTGCGGCAGGTATCAACATCAATGTCATCCATTGTCGTGTCAACGTCAGTTGAAAATGTCTCCTTCGCTTTTTATTCGCGGCTATGATAAAACACTTAAACGCTCGCATTACGATCAAACAGCAAAACAAATAGCTGCGAGTGATTTGCAGTTCTTCTTTCGTATTATCTGCTATTTTTATTTCGCTATTGTTTCCCGCGGAGATTCCCCAATTTAATTTATCCCTACTCTTTACACATATAATACACGGAGAGTACGCATATTTTCGTCTTTTTGGAGATGATCGAACGATCGAAATTGTTCCAACTCGACGAATACCGGAGGAATTTTTATCAATCGACGAGATCGCGAGAATTTCAGTCGAAACTTTTGGGTCGAATCTTGAAAGTATCTTTGGAAACATGTCTGTGGAAAAAATATTTGTAGAACATAAAAGATCGAGTTATGATTTTTAAACTGTATCGTTATTTATATCTTTAATATAAAAGTTTTTTAGCTGACACAAGAAATCAAGTCGAAACGATGTTGAATGATTAGAAAATTAATTTCAAGTTGATGATATTTCTGACGGAATATTTATCGATTAGCCAAAAAATTAAGTCGAAACGAGCTTTGGATCGAATTTCGAATTATCTAATTGAAAGCGTCCTATTAAAAATAGAATTGTTTTGAATTGGCAATATCTTTGCTTTATTATATTTTAAACTTATTCAACACAAAAGGTCAAAATTTCTGGGCCAAGAAAGAATTTCACAAGAAATACATCCTATTGTAAAAAAATAATCCTTCAGTGTTCATAATATTTTTACTACAAGGATTTAACAGTGGATGAACAAAAAGATAAGATCAAAGATTTTAGACCAAGTTTCGATTAAATTCTGCATACTGTTTGTAAAAGTTAAGAGCAGATAAAGAAATCTTAATCAACATGGATCTAATAACCATTCATTTTGTAGTTAATCCATTCTTTTTATTTTAAATTTGCAATAATAGATTTTGTTCTGTCTCTATCTGAAACCACCATTTATACTTTGATATAAATATAAACTCAACACTGTATTAACACTGTATGAATAAACATACGTATTAATATTATTCATAATTTTGATCAGAAGGATGTACATATCTGTTACCTTAATATTTTCGTAGGTAACTTGCGATTATTTCCGAACTTTATTAACACTAAAACTACAAAATGATCAAAACGACCAAACGAGTTCGTAATTTTTGTCAGATCTACAGATTTTTAGAAATTTAAATAATTTGTCGTAAAACATGCAAATGAGAGCTCATGCACTCCATAATATTATAAAGTTTCTCTATTTTCTTTTTTTATTTCGATAATTCATCTTCGACGGAAATCCCCGAGATTGACTACTATTATCCTATATTCACATCTGTTAAAAAAAAAGAAAAAATGCATATATAAAATAGTTTGCACGTACAGAACAGAAACATTCGCAAAGGAAAATAAAAAAAAAAAGGAAAGAAAGATAGATAATAAATCATCGGTAGTCTCAGTGTTAATAACAGTCCGCTCACATTTAAACACCGGAAACGGTATGGACGAAAGCATCGAAAAAGTGTTGAGATGAATATGCGCGAGGTTACCACACGCCGTAAAGGTAACGTTTCGTTACTGATAAAAAAATAGTGTCCAATTGCAAAATTAATGGCTCTGAGATCCGTGTTTATTGAGACTTTGTTGCTCGCTGCCAAAGTACTCGCGAGACAAGGCCGAGGAAGAAGTGGCTCGATAAAGACAATCATAGACGTTCGTTCGAGTGTCCCCCACACAAGTGGCGTTGGATCGCGTTTCCTGGAACACTTTGTTCTCCTCAACAATTCTGCTCGTGCTCGTGCTGATGGAAAGTGTCACGGTAAAGGGAAGTCGGCGTGCGATGCATCATCGTCACGTAGGAGCTTCCTGAGGCCGGCGTGGCCGTCGGATTCGGTGTCGGCGTCAACAGCGGCGTACCCTGAAGACTAATGACCAATGGAAGTGCGGTCGGGGTGCACAGGCTCATCGCGTTGCGTCCACCTTCCGTCACCGAGCGATATCTCGCCGGCCTCGCTGACCTAGAAAACGTTTCTCCCTGCAGGTACATACATTAAAGAAGAGTAATAAGGTCGTGGAAACGTTAGAGAAACGGGGGGCGGGGGGGGGGGGGGGGGGGGGCGGGGCGGGGGCGCGGGGGGGGGGGGGG
>NIPQ01092597.1:47063-78350 GCA_002806875.1 Lepidotrigona ventralis hoosana
TCATGGAAATAAATTTTTTTTTTTTTTTTCAAGAAAAGCGTGAACCATCTTCTTTTGATGTCTCTTTATTTCGTTTCCTTCTTTCTTTTCTTTTTTTTTCTTTCTCTGTACTTGACGAAGTACCTAGAAGCTTTGAGCTTTGAGCGAAACTTGGAAACTTCGAGAAACAAAGGGAGGATCGAAGGAATTTCAGGAAACGAAGGTTGTTGAGTTAGAGAACGCCGGGTGAAAAGACAACTTTTGCGAGAAGAGGGTACAATCCTCCTGACGACTAAATTAGGATCATTCCTAATTGTCAAACGTCTTGTTCCTAGCAAGATTAAAGAGTTTTGTCAATTGTTGAAGTATACAAAGTGCTACACGTTTAATTTCTATTTCTCCCCTTTGTTTTCATCATGTACTTGAGACATACACCCCATAAGTACTTACATTGTTCTATCATATCTGCTGTTTTTTTTTTTTTTTTTTTTTTGGGTNTTTTAGAGATTCCTTCAATCATTTGCCAATATACATTCAGCGGTAATAAATAATTGATTATTAGTATTGTCGCTCAATGATTGATAAAACTTAAACTAAAAAAACATGTAAAATATCAAGTGATCCTAATTCAATGATCAGTAGAGTTTGTGTCTTTGTAACTTGTTAAATAATGCTTTCCGTCGACAAAATGTGATATAATACAAAGTTCAGCAAAAAAGATCTGGTGTCTTTAATTTTATTCGATTATATTTTGTCTTTTACATTTTTCAATGGCAAATAAGAAAAATTAGAAAGAGCGAGATATGGGCGGGCCACCGGGATCGCTTAGTTTCATTTAATTTTAATTTTATATCATGCGTTAATATAATTTTTATTATGTATTGTCTACAATCTCGTTATGCTTCTGATTCTGCAGAGGCGAATTTATATTTCATATCCAATTGAACATAAATTCTAAACTATTTAATAAAATTAAAACTGAACTTAAACTAATCACTTGAAAGATTAACTTCAAAATTGACAGATCTTTTCGTCGAACTCTGTACGAACAAATCAGTGGCATTTAATATATTCGCGCGAGTGCAATACATGCTCTTTATAAAATTCCTTCGCCCGACGTGAATGGCACTCAACTTTGATCACCTAGAATCATCGTAAAACAACTTCCACTCACCCTGAACACTTGCACTTCAGCAATCTGACGAACGCAGCCCTGAACGTTCTATTGAAGATCGTGTAGATCACCGGATTGATGGTGGAGGACACGTAACCGAGCCAGAGGCACGTGTCGACCACGTGTACCGGTACCGAGCACTCGGGGCAGGCAGCGAAGAATATATTCAAGAGGAAAAATGGCGCCCAGCAGAGGACGAACGTGAAGAAAACCAGTCCCAGGACTTTGCTGGCTTTTTGTTCCGTTGCCACGGCATTCGCAGCCAACGATGTTCTTTTCGTTCGTCCCGCGAGAAACCTGGAAGTACAAGTTTTCTATAAGTTCGAAGCTTGTGAACTGGTGAAAACCAAACCTGTCCAGGAAGAATTTTTCCCCAATGTTTCGCTGACGTTGCAGTTGGTTTCCTCCACAATCGTGGAGATCGAAGTATCACGCAGTGATACTGAAATTAGCTTTGGAAAAAGTTCCTCCTATTAGATATTAATCTATTATAGCTATCGGCGCAATTTCTTGCAAACACCAAATCATGATCACGAATGGTCACTTTACTTTCAGATATTAGTCATGCTGCGGAATTTCCCTTAGATTTTTTCGATGTTATTTCTTTCTCCAGTTTCTCCTCCAAAAATTAATATATATGTATATTATGGTGTGTAATTATTTGAGCATTTCTAAATTATTGCAACACAATCCAAATCCTCTTTAATTTAATCTTAATTCAATACGGTATATTACTAAATTAATGATCTTTAATTTGATATGACATGTACTTAACATATTGATAAAAGGAATATTATAGTATCATAATAATTAACTGGCTGAAGTTTCTGCAGAATAATTTTACGTATGTCTGTTCATTGTTGAAATTTCAGAACCATTGAAATATCGCGAAGAAAGTGACAGAACCTGACAAAAAAAATATGTTTTTCAGGAGAAGCGAAAGCGATTAATTTCGAAACAGAATTAGATATTATTTTGTTAAATAAAAAAAGAGCGCGATTCAAAGTGATACACTTCT
This sequence comes from Lepidotrigona ventralis hoosana, assembly GCA_002806875.1. Lineage (NCBI taxonomy): Eukaryota > Metazoa > Arthropoda > Insecta > Hymenoptera > Apidae > Lepidotrigona > Lepidotrigona ventralis. The sequence continues at coordinate 49,235 of NIPQ01092597.1, forward strand.
CACCTTATCAAATCATAGAAGAGGTATCTAAAAAAAGCACAATGTCATACGAATCAGAAAGATTCTTTTTTGCCAAACTATAAAATGGGACAAGGATTCCTCGTAGTCAGTCAGAGAACTATTTCTGTAACATTTTTTTAAAACGATGACTCGAATGTCGCGTCTTTCAAGTTTTATCCCACTCTCTTCGAACGGAAACGACATGTGAATCAGATTGAAAAAGTTCACACAGATTTTACAAAGCTGTTTATTCAAAATGAATATGATACCTGTGCAGAAAATTAACAGCAGAGAAACGTCAGTAACAAAACGTACCAAGCTTTTAATATATATTATAAATACTATATTAATTGTTATTAATTGTTATACATACAATTAATATAGTATATATATATTATACAGTTAGTACGTAGTTAATATATATATTATAAATATATATACATATATATCAGCCGTAAAAGTAGCTCGATAGTTTTGTTCCCTTTTTTCAGTCTAACTTTATATAACGTTCGTCGGGGACAACTCTGAACTGCTGAGTAAAAGCTCCTGTCGAGATTTTAAAAGCGTTGCTTTTACTCGACATTCGCCATCCGGAATCTGACAACGATTTTCACCCGAAGGCTTCGACTTTGGAAACAGGTATCACTCCGAACGGTGACGTGTATCCAAGATGTGCTATTCCCCAACAAGTACAAGGACACCTGTGTTTGCCCGTTTGATTCGAAATTCGCGGAACGGGTGGCATCTCGAATCGGTCAGCATTTGCACATGCAAATGGCTTTTCAGGACTAATCCTCTCGCGGCTCCCGTGATTCGTTTCAAATCCTATTTCAAGGATTTTGATGGACTAACAATATCTGCCAGCCAGCAGTTGGCGTTGCTCTTGCTGTTAAACTTTGTCAATAGGGCGACAAATGTTCCCGGATATATCGAATCGTTTTGATTCTTTTTACTGGTTTTATTCGGCACTTCAAAGCAGAGACAAATGAAGAAACTTTCGATGGCGAAGTAAATCCGCGAAAGAAATCGATCGTGACGATTCGCGTATGTGAGAGACATCGCGCTAATGATTCTTCTAACTTGAGCAGACACTTAAGATTTTTCCTACCCTGATACGTGATGATTAATTAATTAATTCTCGTCAGTTTCCCGGTTTTTTTCCCAACTTGATTTGTCCCCATCAAGCTGACATAATTGAAAAAAAGATTATTTGTTAACAATAAACTAAATTTATATTTAATTGCAATTCTTTTTCCTTTTGTTCTATTCATCTTCTATTCGTCACTTGTTTACCATCAATTTTATAATAATTTCGTCATATTTCAATTTTCGGAAATATCCAGTAGATTCGATGGGAAATTATCTAAAGAAATTTCTTCCAAAGACATTTTCACATGATTTAATGTTTATAAACATCTTTTTCTTATGAAAACGTAGAGCATGCACAAGCATACGAAAAAACTGCATTAAGAAATTGTCTTCGTAATTAAACTCACTTCAATCTTGAAGACTGAAGATCTCTTAAAATTTATTACACGGCTGCTTTTGACAAAGTTACAAGAATTCAAAGTATCGATAATTTTCTAATTTTCTATGAAATTGAAAGGACACGTGGCATCAGTCATAAGACGAAGAGAAAGACGAACAAGCCCCAATCAAGATTGAACTTTCCGTGGTCCAACTTTGTTAATTCCGCGAGATTGCTCAATTTGGGAAATTGCTCTCGAACGAGCCGGCAAAGTGATGAACGCGAGCGTTTCCCTTTTTTTTTCTTTCTTCTTCTTTTTTCCCCCCGAGTTCGTTCGTCGTCGTCGTCGTGCCCCGAATATTTCACAACGATCGAGAGGACGGAGAAATGAAATTTCTACCTGAGATTTAAGGTGTTGGGGGCGACGTTCAGCTGCAGCTTGAGGGCCCTCAGAGTGAAGTTCCTTGTCTCGCGGGCTATGTTCTCCGGCGTTTGTGTGGCCTGATCCACTTTTGTCGCCAGTTTCGTCCCGGTCGTACTTCCGGTCGGGTTGCTCGCGCCGTTCACGGCGAAATTCAGCTGCGGTTGATGCTTGCTCTGCCTCGCGCTCTTGCACCTGTTATATTTGCAACGGAACAGAGAGAGAGAGAGAGCCCCCCCCTCCGTTTAATTCAGTTAAACTGCAAAACTACCGGCGTTTCGTGAGAACAAGTTACCGGTCCCAGTGAATTGCAACGAGCGTGGACGTCCTTGCGGACGGCGAATGAAACACGGAATTGCGAACGATACACGTTGCGTTAATAAACCCGTGCATGGAGAATTTCGTCGGAACGGTTAAATAGTTAAACATAGTCTGTTGTTCTCCCAACTGGGGCCAGTTTTTAATTTCTTTTTGAAATTTGTCTTGTCAGTCGAGAAGCTGCGAGGGTAACCGTGGCCCCCTTAACGAAAGTCGTGGAAATAATTTCTTGGCAATATCACAGGTCAAAAGTCGAGCAATTTACTTTGAATTACTAAACACGCATGTAGCTTTTATAACACACTTACTTCTGTAGAGTTACATTCTTTTTGTGAGGCACATCCTCGTCATCTTCGTCTGCTGTTTCAGTGCGCGAAAACATTATGTTTAAGATAAGTTTGCACTCACAAACGAAACGTCTATTATATCTTTTGGTCAAAATCTTGTGTCTTGTACCTTAGTAAGTTCTTTTGCAATCAAGTGCAAGAAGAAGCATTTGTTACTAAATGCAAATAATTTGTTCAAATAATAGGACATAAAACATTCGAATATTACTCAAACAATGGGCTGCATATTTAGCTATATATTTATCTTACTATCACTAGCAACAACTTCGTGTAACATCTAATAAAAACTCTCTGAAAATGCATCGTTTACTCTTAATTATTTTTGTTATATAAGCACGAAAACCACGAGGGAGGCCAAATTGCCAACAGGGGACCACGGTACTAACCACTTCCCTGCGGGATTAAATAAAATAGAAAAAAAAAAAAAGAAAGAAATTAATCGCGTTACTATCTTTTATTTTCCAGGCTAAAACCTCGCCGGCTTCTTTCTCTGCGGGTTAGTTTTTCTAACCGTAATTTTATATCCCGGTAATTTTGTCTTAACCCTTCCAATCTAGCTGAGCGCGGGGTGAAATAAGAGACGACTACCAACAAAGATTTTTAATTCCATTAATGCGTCTGTTGAATTCTGGGACTGTTGAATTACGTTCGGTGGCACGAACGACGAAGACACCGCATTAACTTAATTGGCGCGATTAAAGAGCCTGTCGCTCACTTAACAGCCAAGTGATCAACAGTATTCGATTGTTCGTGCACTAATGACATTTGCGTACGTAGATGAATGTAATTGAGATAGAAAGTAACAAGAAACTGTCCACTCGTTAATAATCGGTAAAATACTAAAAATTTAAATTGTTATAATTTTGTAAAAAAAGAGAAAGAGAGAAACAAATCTTGCAACAATAAACCTAGACTCTGGATTTTGAAGGCTGAAGCCTATTTTCAAAATGTATTGTTTATTTCATATTTGTATTCTAAAATGTTTCTACGATCGATACAATTTTTATTGTAATGCAGAATATATAAATTCTTTACATCTCGAGCTTGCAAACGAATTGGGCAATGCAAATTAAAGATTTTGATGATGTCCTAATGAATTTTTAGCTAGATCTTATTTCCCGTGAATATATCCCATGTGTTCGCGCAACATACGCGAATAAGTTTAGCGGGGAAAAATGGTAAGACGAAAGCAGAGGGGCGATTAATGAGAATTGCTGCGGAAAAATATGCATAGGGAGGAAGGAAGAAAAAACGAATGTGGAGGAGAAGTAATGAAAAATTTAATGAAAGTAAAAATGAAGAGATGTGCGAAGATTCGGACACAGTCGAGCTTTTAGCCAGGGCACTGAAAGGAAGATTAAAACCGGAAAATGTACGCGAAGATACCAAGTGAAACTGAAAGAGAATAGAAAATTAAAGGACTCGCTATGTGTACGCACGTGTATGGTCCTACTGCTCTGACAATGAGGAAGATAGCGAAAAGAGTGGAAGAGAAAGTTACAAAAGTTCGTCGCAAAATGAAAGAATGACAAAGTTATAATGGAATAAAATTCATATATATATATAAATTTATATACGAATAATAAAAAAATAATAATAAAATAATAATAAAATAAATAATAGTAAAATAAAATAATAGTAAAATAAAAATAATAGTAAAATAAATAATAAAAAAAAATTTATATATGAATAATAAATTCATATGTGTGTGTGTGTGTGTGTGTGTGTGTGTGTGTGTGTGTGTATCAACGCTAGGAGTTCCAACGAAACTTCTACATGCATGACAAACGATAATTACGACTGGTAATTAACAATAATTTTACATCAAATTATAGATGTTAATAAAAACTGTTGAAATTTTTTGAGTATCAATTATTGGCTATTCGTTATAATCACTATTAATATTTGTTACAAAATCTTTTCTGTTTTCGAGCAAACTATTAAAATATCGAAATTTTTATTTCACGATTTGTTTCTCTTCATTACATTTTGAAATAAATTGAAGTTTCCATTTCAAATTTCTCTTCTCGAGAGTAGATTTTCTTGGCATGACGAAATGTTTCGTCATACGCGGTTAATAGGTCGATGATTGAATAACTGTTAAAACTGTATCGTTGGAAAAATGAAGTACAAAATTAACTTGAAAGCGAAAAAAGATGACTGACTTGTTTATAAAAATTAACAATTAACGCTCGATCCCTGTAATGTTTTAATTGAGTGTACATGCTATCCACGACAACGCTGTTCTTTGAATTATTTCAGTCGATACTTCGATTATTTACCTTTCGCTTCCGACACCGCCGGAAGTCCTCCATGTGTACCGCGTAGACGACGACGACGTGGTGGTGGTTTCCATAACCGAAGTAGTGGAGGAAGCCTTCGTCGAAAAGTATCTGCCTCCCAACCTTCGAAATTGATCCCGTTCAGGGTGTTCTGCAACGAAACGAGCCTTTTGCCTGAGCAGTTGCACTGTTAGAACGTACGTGGCCACCATGACAATCATGGGGATGTAGAAGGCGATCAAAGAACCGAATACGAAGAACGCTCTGTTGTTGATCACGCATGCTCCTGGCCGAGGCATAATGTTCGAAGGATTTATTATACCTGAAAAACCAATGATAACCTCGATCGATCGTTCACATAATATTCGATAACAATAACTTTCTGTAGGAGAGATAGACAGGGTTGATAGAGTGAAATCTGAACGCTGTGTACACGTAGTTAAATTAGGGCAACACACACACGCGCGAGAAATGTATTTTTTACCTGTTTATTATCGTAGGGTATGTACGTTGACGTTAGCACGCGTTTAATTAACAATTTTCGATTTTATAGAGGAAATACGTAAATACATGGATTTATTTTTACACGATACTCTCTTTACACGATCGAAAAGTATGTCGCAGTCTACGTTTCAACGACCAACTCAATTTTCTGGTGGGTGGCCGAAAGAGTAAAAGTCATATTTTGGTCGAACTAATGCAAGTTATTTATATTTAAAAAATAGAAAAAAAAGAAAAGGTGATCTATAGTACAGTCTCCTACATTCAAATATTATATCTGGACATTCCATTATCTGAACAGAATATTTATTTACAACAAAAGGCAAATAGATGTCTTTCTATGACATATTTTTATGAAGAATTTACTATAATGTGAAGATTTTACTGAAAAAAATTCTATCAACGGAGATGTAGCAACACTTTTTCTACAAACTAAAATGGCAAATAAAAATAAGGAGGATGCATCTTTACTGACACAAAAGATAATTCGAACCATATATAAAATGTACATACTTATGCTAAAAAAAATTAAAAAGATATAACATTTTTAAATATCGAAATGAACGATACATGCAATTTAATATCAGAAAAGTGATTGTACCATTATTCAAAAATCCCACTAATCAAACACTGTTGTCTCTCTGTCTGTGTGTGACATAGAACGCTCTGCTACATATTTTTTGTAAGTACACTGAGACGAGACATATATTATTAACTTTCATATCCAATCTCTAACACATAGTCTTGCATTACACTTTAAATGCAAATATTATGCTTTCCCCCTTTTCTGATTTATACTCCTTTGTCCGTTCACCAGAACGAATAATAGTTTCCTTTCTTTATTAAAAATCTGCTCTGCACTGTACGCGCGAGCTTTCTGAAACTTAAAAAGAAATTTGATATTTGCAAAGCACACGTGTATCTGATTAATCTTCACCGAACATGCGAAAATTGACTCGAGAAAACGGCGAGTATATTTCACTTTGTCTTTGAGAAGATTGAGTTTGAAAATTTTAGTTTAACAGACGTGTACGTGCCGAGTTAATTTTCGATTGAATACGCTTGATCTTCATTTTCTCCGAAAACGGAGTTTTAAACGAAAAAAAACTTTACTCCACATTTCCGACTTATTTCCGCACATAGAGTAACCTCCTATCGATTTTCGACTCCTATCTAGTCGGGGATTAGGCAAATTCACGTACGCTTAACAAGTTTTCAAACTCGATTTTTTTTCGAAACTGAGGTCTTCAACGCAATTTCGTACTTCTTGGTTTTCGTTTTATTTTCGAACCATAAAATCATTTTGCTTTCACTTGAACCGCGAATTCGAAACCACGGCGTGTTTAAAGAATACTTGGAATTATGGAAAATATCAAATTTTGTATTTTTGTGAAATTCTCCAAGAGAAAGGAAAGAGTTATGTAAATTTAAACTATCCACAAAACTCGATTTGTTTCTATTGCTAAATATGATTGAGGATACAATAATTCAAATGTATCGCAAAAATTTTTATTTTTTACTTTTTTTTTTTGTATCAATCTATTCCAAATTCATGAAAATTGTATTTGTAGGGAACTTTGTGCAATTTCACTGTTACAAAGAAAATTCAATTTGTTATTCATTTAAATTTTCAAACGCTGTAAATGCCAATCCTGTCTGTCTTTAGATTATTTTTACTCAAAAATATGTTTTTAAATATGTTTCCCCTTCATTTCCAAGAGAATGCAGAATGTGTTACAAATGTATAAAGAATATAATCATGTAATGTCAACTAAGTCAAAGGAAGATTCTGCACATGAAAATAAACCAAAAAGAAAGAATAAGATGTTTTTCATTTAGGATTTCGTTTTCGAGAAAATCGAGTTTGAATTTTCATTTTTTTTCAAATGTATAATATAGAATTTTATAAAATGAACAGGAGTGACCAATCGACATGAGAAAGTTGCGAAATAAAATGAACAATGTGGTATAAACTTTTGGGAACCTTGATTTCAAAAATAGAATTAAAATGTATTTAGTTAAGAATTGACTATTAATGACAATTAGTATACAATATTCTACGTGCAAGGGTAACTGAGAAATGTAGAATAAAGCTTTAAGAAAATAGAGCTTGAATGTGTTTAGTACATCAGTTAAGAATTTTCTTCACAATATCATATAGCTTGGTAGATTCTGAGATGAAATTTTTTTGGGAAACAAAGCGTCCTATGAAAAAATTTCTTTTTACGTTTCCTTTATTTATTTTCGTATTCAGAATCTCTTGTAAACTTAATTAGATCAAAGTATACTCGATGAATTTTCGAATTCGATTTCTTCAGGAACATCAGCAAGCTCTCAATGAAAACGAATTGTTATTCTTTCAATTTAGTTTCTCGTGTAAAATCAAATTCTTGGACGATGGTGTCACGATCTCAGGAGTATCCTGTACATAATAATTTTGTGTTTGACACTGAGATATAAAGTTGCAATTTGGACAAACAGTAAATGCAAATAGGATGCAAATTAATACACCATGAATTGCGAAATTAATGAGGAAGAGTGAAACCGAGCGGATGCAATGCAGTTCATTTTTTTTTTTTTCACGACTTTCTAAATAATCGATTTCACGACTTCCTAAACAATTTTTTAGTAATTTTTTATCGAGTCATTCGTATCCCGGTTGCACCGTATTTGGAATAGTTTCGAATATCGAGCAACATTCGGCAAGAAGAGTCGGTGTGCAACTTTCTCGTTTACTCGGTGGAAACGCTTAAAGGAAATCGATTTCTCGAAAGCGATTCATCTGATTTACCTCTTGCGCAATGATCTCTCCCCGAAAGGGGAACTTCGATTATTGTTTCGAACGAACGTTCGCGCCAAACTACTCGATTCTACACCATCGGATCACGTAAGAGAGATAATCGAATAGTTTCCTCGCAAGTGACGATTTCCAACCTCCAAGAGAATTCAGGAAATTATGAAACTTTTAAGTAAACGTAGAGCATGCACGAGTGTATATTATGCGATTTCTTTCACTACAGAAATTCACTCTAACAGGATGAAATTAATCCCTGAAGATTCTCTTATTTTTCGAATTTATGTTATGAAACTGCATAAGATGTTCGAGACAAAAGTTACTTCTTTCACACCTGTATTGAACAGCAACGATTATACCGTGGATTTTTATGGAGAATTATAGAAAATACACGCAATGCGCATACTGTGCGAAAATATATATAAAATATCCAAAGCGGGGTATCAATCATAATTACATGTAGATTTTTTTGTAATTAGGTTTCATCTATAATTTATGCGTAAAATTTAAAAATGCATAAAAATTCGCAGTCCAGTGATCATGAATACGCGATTCAACCATCAGGTAATAAGCCGTACATTATAAACGTGATGACGTATTTCGTCATAATGACCTACACTCTGAGCGTGACGATACATTCTGTCATTACGAGATGATTACATATCTAGCTATCATACGAGGAAATAATTACCTATTGTAAAAACTAGCTATTTCAACATAAATAGAATTTCTCTGGTTGAAAGATCAATTTCTTTTTCTTAAATAAAAAGTTCAATTGTAAACACAGACTTCACGGATTCTCTGTTTTATAAAGTATCTTCTCAATTTTTCTAACTTAATAAATTGTATAATATCTAGTAACATTCTCACTGCCATACTTTGAATTTCTTTCAAAACTTACAAGCAAGAGTAAACAAATATGTCTCTACAATAACATGTCGTCGTGGTCTGCTATGTATAATACTGCGATATTTATTACAAGCGAAAAAATGATCGCAGCGGCGCTTCGTAATTTCACATAAAATTAAAAACATAAAGTCCGCTAATCTTCAGCCAATCTCCAGTCAGCTAGAAAATTTATTTTACCTAACACTGTGATGGAACTGGAGACCAACATGGCGAGCAGCCACACGGCCGCGATCTTGAAGCCGACCATCCGTTTTGTAGATGTGTGCCGTGTTCTCAACGGGTTCCGAATGCCTAGATACCGGCCCAGCGAGATAAAGCACATGTGCATTATGCTCGCGGAACATGCTAGCACGTCGCACGTCACGTAGACGTTGCACCAGAGCACTCCGAATGGCCAATATCCTGCAACATTCAACAAGAATGGCCCATCAGTAATTTCGATAAATTCTTATCGTTGCGATTATAATGAGGATTCGTTGCAAAAAAAAGAAAAGAATTTCAATAGTGAAAAAAATGTTTTTCTATATTTTCAAGTACAGAAGTATATTCCTGCATTGTGTAAAAACAATGAATTTCGAAAAAAAAAAAAACTAAACTCAAAATAAATGAAATGCTATGATGTTAAAATTAAATCGATTTTGTACGAGGTTGCAACAATTTAGAGTATCGATGATTTTTCATTATTGTATATACTTTTCACTGTGCATGACGGGGCAATCGGCTACGTGATAGAAAAATGACGCATATTATTCTCAACTATGTGTTGAAATCACATTGAAACATGTCTCTCTTACTCCGATGCATGTTTAATTTAATTAATTTAATTCCGCTGTCGACCATTCGGCACAGTCTTCCCAAAACTCGCCAATCCCAGTGTATTAGGAGATTGAACATATTGGAAAGCGTTCAATTACATCTCACTGGAATTCGGCGAAATGACAGCCTTCGCTTTCTCCGACGACTATCTGTCCGCCTGTCTGGCCCATTCGTCCCTAAACTACTTATTTCGATGCAACCGCATCATTAGCCGAACGTTGTAACTTCGGGCGGGCACGTTCAATCGAATTCGAAATTCCTTCAAAATACTTTCATCCTTCTCACGATTCACATCACCGATCGCATCTCGTGATTTTAATTCCTCCAAGCGTGTCGCCTTTTCGTTCGGGAATTTTCACCTATAATTCAATTTAATCGTTCCGTGAGCTGTGAACGGGGCTAGAAGTCGAGAGAGAGAGAGAGAGAGAGAGTTGCCGGATATTAAAGGATCCAATTCCTTTCATGTTCAATTAGTCTAACACGAGCACACATAACGCACGTCTTTCTTTTTTTTTTTTTTTTTTTTTTTNATGGATTTCCGAGATTTTTTCGCGCCACTTTCCGCCCACGTTTGCAGCAAGTTGCGCGTTGCAATTATCGGTTCACCTTAAACTAAATATGTATCACCGTCATTTTAAAGATCCGCAGATGTTCGTCCGACCTTGCTGAAACGCGAGGAATACCCGAGACTTTTAGTCAAAAGCACGGAAAATGCTGCGGAACGTAAACCGGCCGTTAAGATTGAAGTTCTTTGATGTTGTCCATTTTCCCGTGCGAGTTAAAATTAAAACGGAGTTGCGCGTTTCACGTCAAAATCGAGCCGATCTCGGTGACAGACAATCAGCTTTATCGGATTTGTATTCGACGAAATAGAAATATCTGCCGTATTCTACATTCAATTTTAATATAAAATCTTTCGCAAATTTGAATCAGTTTCGCATATTTTGCACTTGTACCCTGTTAGACAACATAAAGAAAAATAAAACAAATGTTTCATTAATGATCATGAAAAGCAATTGTATTTTTTAATCTATGTATGCGTGCTTCTATGAACAATTCGTCGTATGCATCTTCTCTTAAAATCACTTCATATATCATTTAATTTCTAATATATCTTCAAAACAACCCGACACCATGACAGAATGATCTCTATGATTAACAATGATTAATAATTCAAACTTTTCATCCGTGTTGCTCGTTTTGAACATCATTAAGTTGTTTAATACCATTAATAATACCATTAATAATACATTATGTATATACACAAGTAAATTAATAAAAATAGGAAATAAAATGGATTCACAAAGGAAAAATACAAATGATCGTTGTTATTCTCCAAGTTTTGTGAACTTGCGTTGCGTTTTGTGAAAAGCAATTGTATCTTTTAATCTATGTATGCGTGCTTCTATGAACACGTTTACAATTCGTCGTATGCATCTTTTCTTAAAATCACTTCACATATCGTTTCATTTCTAATATATCTTCAAAACAACCCGACACCATGGCAGAATGATCTCTATGATTAATAATTCAATGATTAATAATTCAACTTTTCATCCGTGTTGCTCGTTTTGAATATCATTAAGTTGTTTAATACCATTAATAATACACTATGTATATACACAAGTAAATTAATAAAAGTAGGAAATAAAATGGATTCACAAAGGAAAAATACAAATGATCGTTGTTATTCTCCAAGTTTTGTGGACTTGCGTTGCTCAGTATTCGTCTAATGCTAAATATCGATTGTATTGCATTATTTTCAATTTTCAAATTATTTGTAAAATTTGCTTCTCACGCGTTTTTCCTGCGACAAATACAGGAATCCCTGTATTTTGGAATTCAACTAGTGGACAAATTCAAATTTGTTTTTCTGAAATAGGAACACGTGACGTTTTCCCTTGTAAACGCAGGTATTCTCCCTTGAGAATTCACGATCAAGGGGAGAACTCCTCTTTGATGTGGACTCTAAACAAATACTATCTAACCTTAAATGTTGCCGCAAGTTCTTTATGCCTGTAAGGTTAAATTTTTTTTAATAATGGTCGCAGAAAATTAAAGTCAAAAGCTTTATTCCTGTGGGAAGTCCATTTTTACTTTCTTTTTTGCCGCAAAAGCTCTAGTCATAAAGGTTCGTGTTTTGCGGGTAGCTGATTAACCGCTTTGCAACCACTGCACTGACGAGATATCTCGTGATTTAATATCGTTCATACGTCGCGACGAACGAGATATCTCGCGCGTTTCTTTATTAAGACGAGAGTTCTAACTCGAAAATAATGAATTCACGAGACTCTATAACGGTAGAGTTATTAACTTTTCTGATGCCGATGGAAAAAAATGATCTTGAATTGAAAATGCTAGACTAAATTGATGCGAGGCTCGAGAAAAAAGTTTAATTTTAAATGATAATTAAAACATCGAGAAAAGAGAGAGATAAAAGAAATAAAAAGTTATTGTATTCCAAACAGATGAACGAATAATGATTTTGATATTAAAGGGATTAGAAAGAATTTTGTTCATTTTTCTTATGTATAATGGAATTTAAAGCAGAGAATAATTAGTTTCTTACGTAAATTCTTATATTAGATCAGTGTAAGTAAAAGCTAAAAAATAATTCAAAGTTTCAGTTAAAACGATCAATTTATATCAGTAAAGTTTAAAAGTGACGTAATTAGAATGAAATAGAATAAATTAAAACATAATAAAAATAAATAAATAAACCTGCACAATTGTTTTTAAAAAACAAAGTCAAAAAAGCTTAATTTCGATTTAAAAAAAAAAAGAGATTTTGGAAGACAAAGGAAAACGTTCAGAAAACTTCTTGGAAAATTTTCTAGGAAAGTTAGTTTCGATAAAAAAAAAGGTGCAAGCTGGAAGAACATGTTCAAAAAATTTTCTAGGTAATTTTCTTAAAAAGAAAAAAAGTTCACTTCCGATAAAATGATTCTGAAAAGATAGCGGGAAATTTTTAGAAAACCCTCTGAAAAACTTTTGGATAAACGTTCCACTAATTACTTGCCGGCGAAGAAAATGTCTTTTATCTTTTATTCAAGGTGCAGAAAGAAACTTTCAAGGTGGACACGCGTCTTTCAAGCTACTCCAACTACTAAAATTACTGATTTTCAATATATACATGAACATATCATACACGGTTAGAATTGAAATTAGAAATAAAACAAACAAGTCCATTCAATTATTATTATTTTTCTTTCACTTTGAAGTCAAAGAAAAAATGAAATTTCTTTAAAAAAAATTCTAAAAGATAATGGAACGTTTTCTACGAGATATTTGTTTAGTCCCACTAATTACTCGCTGGTGAGGGAGATAACTTTCGAGTCCCTTATCTTTTATTCAAGGTGCAGAAACTTGGCGAGTTCTATGCCTAACGTTCTCCTTCGTTATTACGATACTTCCTAATTCGAAGTTGCAGGTGACGCGCGAAGGCAAAGCGGTACACTTGTTTGCATAATCTTGTATCTAATGAAATTCCTTGGCAGTAGAGCCGTCGACATCGCGACGCCCTCGAATTAATAACAGGGGCCGTGGACATTTTTCTGCAGGATTAATTGCAGCCTCCAGATGAATAGTTTAGATAGAAACCTTCGCTAAAAACCTTCACCGATCGACAAAACAAAGAAATATTCGAGTTGCGACAGAACGTAACGTTCACGTTGCCTGGCATTATGCGAATAATCTCTTGTACCCTCTTTGAAAAAAGCCTCGTCATACTTTGAACATTCAAAGTGGTGATGCATTGTACACGATTTCCTTATTTTGTGTTTCATCTCTCTCGATAGCCTCTCGAGTTCGATTAAAAATCGCCAGTTTATCGAAGGAATTGCGATGCAACTATGAATGACAGATATTTTTCAGGTGATTGTAAGAGTCGAGATAGAAAGCTCGAAGCACAGGGTTATTTATCATTCAAGTATTTAACAATGACAAAACGTTGTTTCCTTTAGAAGTTTTTTATTGATCATTTTTTCCATAATATTTCGCTTAATCTTATCCCAGACATTTCATGAAAGCATTCAGAGACTTAAGTAACGACTATTGTAAAAATTAATTTCAATCATTAAAAAAAGTCGAACAAAACTATACGAAATTGAATATATGCTTGAGAATAGAATTCGTGCTTAGACGCAATTTACTATAGGAACTTGATCTATTTATTGTTAATAAAATTTTCAAATTTAATTATACCTCTTCGTTACAAACACTAATTTTTTACCATCGTGTCGCAAGGGAGAAATTGAGTTGGAACAAATCAGGCATGCAGTTCAATTGTTCGTTAAATTTGTCGTTAATGTAAAACGAAATCATCGAAGAAAAAGGTTTACGTTTCCCACGCACGAAACATCTTGCCGATGGAATATTTTTCATTTGTAAAAAAATTCCCCTTAAATCGAGTAACCTCGAGACTCTAAATCGTTCGAAAGTTGGCCAAGCTGATTCTCGAAGAAAATAGGATATCCTATATACTGGAGAAGAAAAATAGCGACGGGGTAAAGATCCGTATCCTCGAGGTTATCCATCGGCGGAGTCATCGTATCGTTGCGGGGAAGAAACAATTCCGTCGACGAGAAACGGTATGCATATTCGAGTCGACGCGATACCCCCGCTAGAAATGCAATTTCGTCACTTCGCTCGCTACGACGTTCACATAGAAATTGCGCGCCCTTTGTTATTTCCTTTCTTGTTCCCCCCTCCTTCCCCCCGATCATGATCGTGTCCCTGAAACGATGACACGTTTATCACATCTGTGATAAACATATCGATATTTTTGGAAACAGAAAATTTTTTCATTTTTTTGTTTTTTCCTTTTTTTTTTTTTAGTTTTTTTCTCACGAAAATATCACTTTTTTATTTTAGCAACGTCGCTATTTTACGACACGTTTGCTAATCGGGAAATCGAAACGCATACAACGCAGCGCGAGTACGTTGCAACGAACGATGTTACAAGGGACGAATGCTATAACGAGCAATTTTTATGCATGAAGTATCAGAATACTATAACGCAAAGGAATATCGGTCCTGATGTTTGCTCTGCTGATTTTTCCACTAAAACTTCAGTGTACAACACCGTCACTGACGATGCGAACTTTCTCTTCTCTCGTTTTGGTAATGTCACGTGGAAAATAACTACAACGGAGCCAACCGAAAATAACAGAAAGGACAAATGGAATTATCGAATATTAGGAAAATCAATTCGTTCATGCTAAATATTAGATGTATTCAAATGGAATTGTATTTTTTCTTTTTTTTCTTTTAACTGCTCAATTACCTAGCTTTTTTAGTATAAATAACTTTGTAGAGTTACGTTTTTTTTTCTTTTGTACCACTGAATGCTTTCAATGCTTGAGCATAAAAAGTACACATTCTGATCATTTTCGTTCGTTGTTTCATTTTATGGAAAAATTATGTCTGCTACAAGACGTATGACGTAATTTCATAATTCATGGACGAAACATTAACTTACTTGACTTGGTAGAATCTTAATTTTTTGTAAGTTTCGGTTCGATTCGGATGGATTCAACCAGCAAGATTTAATCGAACATTAACAAAAATTTGGTTCAAACAAATAGAGTTTTACTGTACGAAAAATTTCCACATATATACATGTACAAATAACGTATTTAGTAGCTGAAACATTACAAGAAAACATTTAAAGACAGTATAACATCTAAAATTTAGAGAATGCTATTTATTTATATAATTAATCTTAATTTATTTATATAATTAATCTTAATTTATTTATATAATTAATCTTAATTTATGTATTTAAATTTTTTAACAATAACAAGGATAGCAAGATAAGAAGGACGATTCTATATGAAATTTTTATCATTTCACGATTTCTATTAAGGAAATTGTATTATTCTTATTATTTGTCGTTTTTTAGTTTGCATTACGTTTTTCTTCCGTTTCAATCATTGTAGTAGTCTGGCTTTTCACTGTGGTTCTAGAACGAATTACTCCTAATTTCGGTTCAGTTATGCTACAATGAACAGATGTTGTAACAAACGAGGTTCGGAAATCAATTACTACGTCCATTCCAGCATACCTCACTATAGTACACGGAAGCTTTAGGCCATGTATCCTCAGAAATCAATGAAACATTAAATGTTACGCTCTTTACGTTATTTTGTAATTATATTTCTCAGTGAGTGTTTAAAAAATTCATCAAATGTATTCTCAGAAATCAATGAAACATTAAATGTTACGCTCTTTACGTTATTTTGTAATTATATTTGTCAGTGAGTGTTTAAAAAATTCAT
Source organism: Lepidotrigona ventralis hoosana (assembly GCA_002806875.1). Lineage (NCBI taxonomy): Eukaryota > Metazoa > Arthropoda > Insecta > Hymenoptera > Apidae > Lepidotrigona > Lepidotrigona ventralis. Next base: position 65,369 of record NIPQ01092597.1, read on the forward strand.
CAAATATATCCTCAGAAATCAATGAAACATTAAATGTTACGCTCTTTACGTTATTTTGTAATTATATTTCTTAGTGAGTGTTTAAAAAATTCATCAATTGTGCAAACATATTTTAATATTTCAATGTTCAGACTTTATACAGTGTCGACTTGTATTGATGATGAAAAATTACAGCGAATTGCTGGACGGAATGGTCATGTAAGCAGACTGCGGATTTTTATGCATTTTTATGCAAAACTTTAAAAAAATTGATATAAAATATAATGTTCATTGTAATATTTAATAGACGAAATGAATCTCTAGTAGATTATTTTCAAAAATATAAATTTGCATAAAAAATCCGCAGCCTGCTCAACTAATAAAATCCAATTATTAAATATTTAGAATATTATTTACTAAGAATTCATATTGAAATTAATTTCATATTGATATTGAAATTCGCTATATCAAACGGTCTAAAAAATTCTATTTGTCGTATTTTTATACTACACCAATTTGAATAATCACTTTCTTCTACGTTTAGGGTTAAGATTCGTAGGATGTCAGTCTAAAAATTGAATATTTTTTGTTCTGGAGCTTTCACACGAGACGATGTGCTATCGTACATAAATATGGAACTCTACTTGCTAAAAATCAAAGCAGTATGGCGATGTATCTCGTTCTAGAATCGCGATGTAATCACTGCTCTTCAGTTTGCATGAGATAAAAGTCACTCACAATTTTCCATGGGTTGGAAAACATGTTCAAATCCTGCAGGAAAATTTTAGTTGGACAAGCAATTTTTTACTATCTGAAAAATGCCAGTACGAATTAAATTCATTTGGTTTAGCCAATCTCACTTGTCCGCTGTAATTCCAACTTTTTTTCTTCTACGTATTCTTTAGCAATAAATATTGATACAATGCTTCACAAAAATATTCAAACAATTATAGGAACTTTTTGTAAGTATATTATATGCGCTATATAAATAAATACAGTACAATATTTCACGAAAGTATTCAACAATTTCGCAAGTATTTACATTACGCATGTCATATAAAGTATCTAGACACTGAGATCATGGTTACATTCTCACCAACTGAACGATGTAAAGTAGTTTAAAAAAAGAAAAAAAAAAAAAGTTAAGTCTATCTTTGAAATAAAGTCAACTGGATTGTTGTACGAGTTCTGTTCACAAAGTTCAAAATATCTTTCATTGACTGGCGCGAATACTTTCACTATATCTCGTATCCGTAGATATTGTGCCATGGAATAGCTCGTTTGTGGAATTGTGCGAATGAGATTGCATCGCATGATATCTCGTCAGTGATCGTGAGGCGATTAATCGCGAGTTAAATCTCGATTGGAACCGCGGCATTCACGAAATGGGAATACATTTCTGTTAGTTGGAATAAAAATCCAAAGATATGGAAGGAAGATTTCTCAACTTTAGATTAATATTTCGAACGAAGCACGTTAGACTTCGAACGGAGGAAGTAGGTTAACGAGCTGCTTGATCGATTTTAATTAATACAACCAATAACTTTTATCGAACCTGTCTCAGCTGGCTTTAAAAGAACGCGTTGACTAATTGTACAAGTTTCAAATTAGCGAAATTCATTCGACTACTCCAGATTAACGATGTTCGGACACGAAGGAAAGGGGTGAATCAACGCTTATAAAATAAGAAGCGCTCAGAGGCGAGGTAGTTTATCGCTTAAAAGTGTGCGAATACTTTATTAACTTTTATAACTAGATTGCGGATCTCTGTGCAATTTCCAACTTTTTTTTCTTTTTTTTTTTGAATATAATTAAAGAACTGGAGCTTTGGTGGAAATTTGTTTTTGTTGCTAGATATTGTAATCAGTCAGCGGACTTCTATGCATTATGACAAGTTTGAAGAAATTCGAAGACGCAGAGTGCACATGATATGCAAAGTAATTTTCTCTTCTCCTAAATTTTATCTACAAAAATTCCCACAAAAATCCGCGTAATCTACGATAAATAATAACGTTCGAGAAAAATGGCACGGTGACAAATGTCAAAGAACAGAAATGTCGTTATTTATGATAATTCGAGTGAAATTCATTCAATTAAAGCGACAGATGTAAACGCGTGTTTCTTTTATTCGCTCATTAATAAAAAGCGAAAGGTAAAGTGAAACGGAGATAGCCGCCATAAGAGGGGATGGAAATTCGCTCAAAGCGATGAAATTTTGCGTTCGTCGAGTTTCGAAACAGGGCGCAAACAGGGAGACGTGTTCCACTAACGTGATGCCCGGTTATCGAATTCGCAGTTGAGGAGAAAATTAAATTTCCTTGCATTGGGAGAAACTTTTCGATACAAAGCGTTCGTTCGGCCGGAAACGGCGGAGGGGGAGAGAGCATAGTTTCATACTTTCTGCCTAATGTACGTGTGAATTAACCTTTTAGAAAAGCTATTGAAACACCTCTCAAGATAAAAAAAAGAGAGAAAAGAGAATAAAAAGAAAAAAAAAGAAAACACTTCCGTTGATTTATTTGTTCTTTAGTTGTCTCGTCACTATTTATACACTGTACGAGTGATCGGTACTCTGCAGAAGAGACTCCACTTTCTGGATATGCAAACAAATCCAGCTGTTACTATCCGGAAAATTTGCTTTTGAAATATTTATTGCGAGGAAATGGAAGGGGCGATAAATCTATCGCGAATAATATTCGGAAGACGAGAGGAAGACGAAGTTGAATGAAATTACATTTTAAATCGATATGGTTCTTTCTGTCTGCCAGATATTTCATGCATGGTACTTGTTAAGTAGAAGTGGTCGAATATAGCTCGACGAGAATGTAGCTACTTCTACGTGGATCTATTTTTCAAAGGTTGCAATTAAGTTCGCTACACTAATATTGGAAAATAGAGAATACGTTATGCTGAGAAATATTTGACAAAATATTTATTTCGATAATACATAATTCTTCAAAGAAATATATTGTCATATTATAACATAATAATATAAACAACAAAACTGATTAAGATAGAGGGTATAAATAAAGAAAATATTTAATATCACACATGTACAATACTTACATATGAATACGAGGTTACGATATGAATTCTTTACAATCTCATTCCAATCTCATTCTACCTTGTTTTTCTATGATAAAAATGTGAGGAACTTTGCGTGTCAAGGAAGAATCTCTTCTCGTGTAAGAAAGCTCGTTGGAAAGTTTTCTGCAAATAAAGCAACAGCGGCCTTCCTTCATAAATGTCCCTCATAGTTTTGATCGTAATTTTAAAAGAAAAAAAAAAAAAAAAAAAAAAAAAAAAAAAAANCGCCCCAGGATCTAATTCAAAAGCCTAGGCCTTTCTTTCGTACGATCGGAAAACCTTTTCCTCTGCCACGAGGGTAGAATTTTCAATGCGATCCTGACCTCAGAATTATCTTATCACCGATTTCTGCGATCCTGAGTCAGCGATCATCGATACTAAAACTCTCCCGATCTTCCGTTGCCTTCGACGTCTTCTAAGGATAAACTGAAGGCTCTCAAGTATAGATCGAACGAGTATTTTTTTTTCATCGGTGGTGGATATCTTTAACATGAATTCAATATCTCCAACTATAGGAATCAAGGTTTGCTAAAGATAAGTTCAAGGACGAAAGATATGTTACAAGGGGGAATTATGTAGTGCCGATTACTTCAAATAATTTTTATTGTAACTTGAATTTCTCTGGACAGAGATTAAATTTGAAAATTGAAATACTGATTTATAATACAAATGGATTTTTGTGTGGTAGATGCCTGATCCATCCTTAATAACAGTGAATTCATATCTTTAAACAAATGATACATATAATTATTTATTTGAATATTAATTTAAATTTGAATTTTCGTGCGTTGGATTTAGAAAATTTTATAGCGCCAGAATACACATAACATGAAAAAACATGTAAAACATTCAAAATATAGTGTTTCCTGTAACATATAGATCTATAAAAATTCTATTTTTTAAATTATATCTCTAAAAATATGAATTTGTACAAAAATCCGGTCAACGAGTACGATTCTATTGTGTATATCGTATTTGGAGAAACATTGAAAGCAATATTTCCCTATGGATACATTTGGACGTCGTTTCAAAATTAATAGTTCTTCTCATGACTCTTTTACCAGAAAAGAAATAACTAAAATATAGAAATTACAATACTTGCCTTAAATTAGTTTGCGCTGTAAAACAACAAAAAATGATCAAATTGTTAATTATTTCGAAGTATTAAAGATTTTCGAGAATTAATTTCCATATCATTGACGACCGAAAGATTGGGTTGACTTTGATCGATATCGAGACAAAAACTCTTTAATTAATTAAACATTCAAATGTTAGAAGTGAATATTTAAATAGTATTTCTTAATATTTTTTATAATATTTTAATAATTATTTTAATAAATTTATTATTAAATTTATTATTAATTATTTTAATAAATATATTTTAATAATATTTCTTAATATTCCAATTACTTAAACATTATCTAATACTTCCAATTCATTTATAATAATTAAACGATTAAGTGTGTTCTGTAACATTTCCAAGTATTATTTCAAATCTTTAATCAATCATTTGTAGCAAACGAGCCACTAATACATTTCTAGGAAATTTTAATCTACAGTTTTGCATCGATCGATTAACGATCGAAAGATCAGGTTAATTTAGATCGGTACAGAGACAAGTATAGCTCAGTACAAATCGAACTTTCGTCGCGTACGCATCCATCAAATTTAAAAAAAAAATTTTTCAATAATATTTGTGAATATTCCAATTTTTTAAACATTATCTAATATTTCTATAATAATTTATTTGCAACAATTATCTTTTCTATAACATTCCTAAGTATTATATAAAACTTTCAATTAATTATCTGTAGCAATTAATTCACTAATACATTTCTCAGAAATTTTATAATCAATACTATCACTAATACATTTCTAATTCAAAATTTTTAATCAATCATTTGTAGCAATCGAGCCACTAATACATTTCTACGAAATTTTAATCTGTTCCGCATTATTAACGACCGAAGAGGTAGGATTTAATCTCGATCAATACAAAAACAAGAGGTCAGTGTAAACTTTTGTCGCGTACGCGTCGATAAAATTTTAAAAGTGAATTTTTAAATAACATTTCCGAATATTCTAATTGTTTCAACATTATCTAATATTTTAAAAAAATGTTAAAAGTGATAGAAGTGTTTAAAGTGTTAATAGTGATAAAAATGAATTTTTAAATAGTATTTTCAAATATTTCTAAATATTTTTTTAAATATTTAATATTTGAAAGGTGCTACAAGTTTTCTTGAAGATCTAACTGACTTTGTTCTATTTTATTGAAATCTATGATAATGTAAATAAATGAAAAAAATATATATATATATATATATATAATATACATAGTCTATTATAAAATATTGCTACGTGTTTGAATATTGATCAACAGATTGTCCATCAGCAGAGACTTTTTTTTTTATAATGTGGACAGAGTGTGTTAAAATTTGAATATCTCTCACAAAAGTGAGATAAAAATAACCAGAGTACGTACTGACCAAAGCCAGTTTGTCAGATACTAATATCTGATTTGAACAAGCAAATAAATGTTACAATGTCATAAATTTTGGAGCTTTATTATTCATGCAATTAATCTCTCATTTGTTGTAACTACATATTATCAAACTATGTACATAACAATGTATGTGAATAAGCTACACACACACACACACACACACACACACACACAACGATGTAGTAAATAAAATAACTTCTCGATAACACAAAACTTGCCTTTTATCACTGAACCCCTGTCTCGATACTATTCCACGTAAGAACGCGAAACTATTTCCAACATTTCTTACCTGCCATCGATAATAATCGAGGCAGCGTCCACGAAGCTCGTCGATTCCATCAGCATGTTTTTATCAATAAACGGGAAAAACACACTTAACCTCGATACCCGCTGCCGCGGAAATCAAAATCGCGCGCCAGGATGGAACCTGCTTTCACAAAGGTGATGCTCGTTAATAGTTAAAAATCAAGTGCCACTAGAGAGGGGAACTTACAATTTCCTCGAGATGCAACTCGTTTTATCGGAAATCACGTTTTTCCAACACCTTGTTCGGCCATCTCTCGTTGGAAGGAGGCTCGAGTAATAATTCACCGGTGACGCGGTTTCAATCGACCTCTGACGTTTCTCCCATCCCCCCCGCCCCCCCCCTTCGCGACCTCCATTAACCGTACTCATTACCTCGCTCCTTTAGATTGTCGCTAGATCCGACGAAAAGTCGACGATCTAAAGCGGCAGTACGAGATGTTCAAAGGACCGTTTTAAAAGTGGATCAGTATGATGCGACTGGNGCCGATACGCGCGATGAGCATTTTCACCCCATAGTTACCCCCCCCTTTTTCCCCCCGACGAGTCCATTTATCAAGTCCTCCGCGGAAACGATAAATTCCGCGCGGGGATACATTCGTGCCCACGATAGCGCCACGTGTTTCCCGCGGCGGGCCGAGCTCTCACGTGTGCATAGATAAGGATCAAAATCGGAATTGAAACGCCATCTTGGCCAAACGGAAGGGCCAGTTCAAACAAAATCGGGGGAAACAAATTTCCCGGGATCTGACTGGCACGACGCTTGTGTTTGAACGTCTCGCTGTTTGCACCAATCATCGTGGCATCTGTATATTATATGCATGTGTTATATGCGGGAGAGTAGGTCATGCCTTAATTTTTCAGTTGCAATTCGCTGAATATTGATCCGAGGCAATATTTCATACTGGAGATCATCGAAAGCCGCGCACGAGTCGCACCGCTCGCAACGTTTAACCTCGTTTAGCGACTGTCAGCGAAGGAAAACGTGTGTCGCATGTGTCCCGTTTTCGACGATCGTGCGATCGAGATGTGTCGCCTAATTGCGATTTACATGTCACTATAGCGGACCGAAGCACGTGATACGAATTTCTCAAGCATATCTTCAGTTTGGTCGTCACGTTGTTTATCGAACAATTCCATGACATTGTTCTTTCTTTCTACTCTCGCGATTTTGTTCTCTACTGCAAGTTCTTTCCGCCCCTTCATGCGTCATCAACAAAGTCACGGAATGCTAAACGATAATGGATAGCAATTAATGTTCGAGATCGTATCGTGACTATTTTTTTGCACGCATGGTGGCTCGCAAAAAGTATTCGTACACTTATCACTCAGAAGATATCGATATTTCATTAGCGTTATAATGATACGTGATTGTCACACTTGTACTAGAAAAAATTTGAAATCCAATCTGAAGATTTTGCAAGGCAAGTCACTTACGCGTGACTTGTCCACTTTAAATTACTTTTGTAGAAAAGAATGTTTTGTACAAAAGTACAATATATATTGCAGTGAAAGTGCAATATATGTTAAGGTACATGAAGATCCGCAATCTAGTTACAATAATTATAATTAGACTGCGGATTTTTATGTATTTTGTAAGGAATTTAAAAGTGCATAATACGTAAGTGAAAGACACAACAGGAACAGAGAGATAGTACGCTATGTTTTCAGAGAGAATGCGTAGATCATCACATCAGTATCATAGATTATCCACGTGTATTATGCTGAATGTTATTACCAAAAAACGAAATTTCTCAGAAATACAAAAATAAAGATATAAATATTGTTCGCAGTCGCGAGACGAACAAGTCGAATATTTAAGCTTCTCAGTTGTATAGAAGCCATCGAAGGCGTAACATTCCGTGCGAAATATAGTCAGTATTAAGTACGTATTAATATTTGTAAAAGTCGCTCACGGGAAAAAGTGAAATCCAGCTGAAATACACACGATATTGGAATTAAACGAAGGACATTGTTCTGTGGAATACAAAAATAGCCAAAACAGTTCATAGAAGTGGTGAAGTAATGATGAATTTACTAGAAGGTGATTAAAGAGAAAGACAAAGTAGTGGACGAAAGTAGTCGACTGCGAGACAAATCGCAGAGAAAGCTAGGGTTACTGCAAATTTTTGCAAGAGGAAAGAGTTTTTTTCAAAGAATTGGGAACATTCGATTGAAGCAAGAGTATAAGCTACATACCGTTTGCAATTTGCAACATATGAATAAAAATTGAGGAAGAGAGACAGATNCAACATATGAATAAAAATTGAGGAAGAGAGACAGATTTGATGGTCTCCACTCCATTATCGTGATCTACGAAAGAGACAACAACTTATGAATCATTGAACCATGGTATGATGACTTGGAGAGATATTGGTTACTAAGGTAAGATGGGAATAAAATTTATTACTTAGAAAGTTAAAATAATNATTTGATGGTCTCCACTCCATTATCGTGATCTACGAAAGAGACAACAACTTATGAATCATTGAACCATGGTATGATGACTTGGAGAGATATTGGTTACTAAGGTAAGATGGGAATAAAATTTATTACTGGAAAGTTAAAATAGTAAAAAGTATATCGAAATGATTGACGAACAAATTAACACAAAGTCGTGCAACAAACAAAGAAATTCGTGTTTCAAAACGGCCAGCCAAGTCTCCGGACTAAAATATTATAAAAAAATTGTTGAGAGAATTTGGCGAGGTTCGAAAAAGAAACAAATACCAAACTGCCGCATGCATTATACCCTTGCACGGAAATTCTTTTTCCTATCAAAAGGGATATCCTTCGTGACGTAAAAGACCTGGTGCATCTATTCATTATGGCATTTATCGCGCAGCAGTCACAAAAGTTTTCGTCGCTTCTCACGGACGAGTACGGGTACCTCCGGGGGACCGTTTAACTGACGCGATATACCTGCGAGTAAATTTCTCGAACGGTATGCAAGAAACTATCTCGGAATTGCGCTCCCTCGATAGATTTCCTCGAAACTATCGTGGAAACCGTCTGAAGTGTTTCGAAGTTACGTGTCTTGTACGAACGGTTTCGCAATCGCTAACGTGGCGGAACTTCGAGGCCGAAGTTGGCTTGCTGCGAGAAGAAGGAAAGAAAGGAAAGAAAGGAAAAATAAATGAGACGAATAATCTCGCGGGTTGAAAAGCCGAGATTTCCCGTCAACCTTGATCACATGACGCGTACATCTCGCGTGTCCTTTCTTTCGCGTATCGTCTCCCATTTCCGCGGGGATCGCACGCGATTCAAGCCGCGGATCGTGTTGCAAACGTAATCTGAGAAAAGCGGGATCTCAAGCGAGCTACGTACCAGTTCGTTTTCCGCTTCCGTGACGGATGAATCTTCACGGGCGATTATACGTGCTGCGTTGTTTCTGCTATTTAAGTAAAACGGAGAGAGGAGGAGGAACAAGCTGCCGCGAGGACGAATTTCGGCGTCGCGTCGAACGGAAAAGCTCTCCTTTAAATCTCAAGAGACGGAGGCGGAAGACCCTTTGACGACAATACGCTAACCTGTGAACCTTTGTCCTTTGTTCGATTTTATCAGATTCTGTTCGTTAAAACGGCTTAGGGTGACTCCCCCTCCCTCGTGGAATAGAATCGAACGCGAGGCAAAATTCCACGAGTTACAGGGCCGAGTCGTTTACAATCGTGAAGAGATCTCGAGAGAGCCGTTCCGTTTTGATCGCTTTAACGAGAATTACTTGTCAGCGGCCTGAGACTTTGACAATTTCATTGAACGTCGTTGAACACGGGTGTTCTTACTTGCTCGAGCAACTTTCGAAAAAGAGTCGGTCGCGAAGTTTTACGTCGATCACGCGATTATCGAAAATAAATTTCGTGATAGGGTGGGGGATTGATACTGGGCGCGAGCATGGTCGAACGATTCCTCCCGAGGGAAATGCGTAGAAAAGTTCGTAAACACGTCGTCGAATTATCGGTTTCTATCGCTTTATAATTTCCCCCTATCCGCCTCTTCTCTGAAAGCTGAAACTTTCGCACTCTCTCGTGACGCGAAGAACTTTCGCCCGGGAGAGCTGTTAAAACGCATGCTGAACTTGTTCGTTAAGAACAATGTCCCGCGAGGATTTATTCCATTTGCCTGCGTTTTCTCGCGTCAGTGCAGCGCGATTTCATTCAATTTTTGCCGAGTTGTCCAGGTTCCTTTTAAATTTCTGTTCCCTTCTTGTTGCTTGTTCTTATCGCCGGCATGCCGGGGAAACGAGCATTCACCCGCTTTCATTGCAGCCGTGATCCACGTTCTACGGAGCAGCGAGCAGAATAGCGGAAAACGCTAGAGAAAAGTGTATCGCGGCTCGGAAGGAAACAAGAAGGAAAACAACGATTCGAGTCGTGCGAAGCTCGTTGATGAAATTGCACCGAAAGTGCACTTCCCGATGCTTTGTTTCAGCCGTGCTTCCGTCACACGAAATTTATCCGACTTTGTCACGAGCAGTGATTAAGGAGAGCTTTCGAAACGATTCGATTGGAAGACCGCTCGTTAAATCTCTGAGACAACTTCCGAGATCAATCGATCCGCGACAGAGGTGCCTTGAATAATTTATTTCTAGTTGCTTGTCAAATTACCAGTTCAAAAGTACAAAGTTTACTATAAGAATAACAAGACTAGTTTTAAAGATTCCTTGAATGGTTACCATCTCAGGATTGGAAACAAACGAATAGTTTTACTTATTGCAATACGAAATCGTAAAACAGATACTAGAGATTCAAATCATGTGTAAGTATGTCTATATTGTACATTATTAATTTGATTTAATGATAATTTAGATAACTTTAGATCAAATATTTAATGTACTTATAATGATACATTATCTTGTTTGTCTATATGTTATCTCGAAATAATTCTACGTTTGATTTACGATTTAAATTACTACTTGATTTTTCTAAATTACTTCATTATTTGGTCGTCGAATAACTTTCTATTTCATTTTGTATTTCGTATGCAAGTAATTTTCTGATTCTGTTGTGTAAACTTCACTTTCTGTTCGGATATGCTATTTTAATTAATTAATCAAAAATAAAAGGTTATTTGCAAATGATCTATTTCAAGTTACGCTCAATTTGATTTTTTTCATAATCCACCAGAATATTAAAAAAATATATATATATATATACGTTTAAGAAACGAGCAATGGCTTTGAAGTAAAAATCTGAAAGATCTCGAATGAAAAAATTTATTTCCACCGTTCGATGTAGCTTTTGAAATAATCCCGAGAAGTATTTTCACACAATAACAAACAAGGCAGATATTTAGATGAAACTTCCCTGTATACATAGCTATTGGAACACAGTTTATTCCTCATTGCTTGCGAAGTCACGATTTCAAGCAACGTAGAAAACGTATCTTTCTGTGAAACGAATAGCTTTTCCTGTTGCAACGCCAAGTTGCAACACGGATGATCGCGAAACGACAGGGAATCCGATATACGCGGTTAATGGATCAGCAGATCGTAAAACTTTCTCGGGGCTTCAATTAGTTCGATTTAATCGAACCGGTCGCGTTCGTTCTTTTTGTTTTCGCCACGTTGGCACGCTCCCAGATCACCGGTAATGCATCCCACCGTTTGAATTCGATTAGAGAGAGAGAAAAAGGAAAATGGTACGATTTCACGAGTCTCGAATTGTGTCTGAAACGAAAGAGAGATAGATTCGTTCGGCCGCCTCGGAATATGTAATACATCCCCCTATTGCGAGATGCAAATCTCTGTATTACAATATCCATGTTGTAAAGGGAAACAGCGCGAAACTCCAGCGGCTAGTAGACTGCGTCATGGAAATCTATCTAGAGATAATAATTCGTTGCTACCAAAGCAAACAATAATAAATCGAGTTACCGCACGCGTATCTATAAAATACACACGGGAATCGATCGAGATGATATTTCGTGTAAAAAAAATAAAATAAATAAATAAACTCACCCAAGAATCCTGGAATGGCACCCAGCGGCATGACGAACAGGCTGACGAGTAAATCGGCAACGGCGAGAGACAAAAGGAAATAATTGGTGACGTTGTGTAGTCTTCTGTCGAGTCCTACAGCCAAGCAGACCAGTATGTTCCCTAAACCGCCTGCCACGATGAACACTGCGACGAAGAGGAAGCTCCAGTCGAAGCGGCGGCCTCTCGTCGCCGAACTCAATTTCGTTCTGTACGAGCACGAGATGGTCAGGTCGTCCGCCGTTGCGTTCTCCGCCGGTGTGCATTCCAAAATCTGCGAATGTTAAACAAGAGCGAAGAAGAGGAAGAAGATCGTTTCTCGTTAAGAGTTGCAAGGTCAAGCCGCTGCAAACGAACGTTCAAATCTCAAATAGTAAGTCTTCACCTGATCGTCGAAATTGGTCTCGTTGCACTCCCTGAACCTTGGCAACCTCGACAGGAAGACACCCTCGATGCTCTCCAGCCCGCTGAGAACCAACGACACATTCACGTCGCAATTGGAGTAATCGCACGGCCTGCACAGCAGTGTCATCGACGATGTGAAGGTCCCCTTTTCCACAGTGCACATGTGATCGAAGCCGGACGAGGCGAGCCCGCCGCACTCCTCGATACATCCGAGGAAACTATCGTTACAAGGCAGCTGGTGAAGCATCGCGGTCAAGTTGCTCGTCCACGAGCTTGTCAGGTTTACCTCCATGTCGCTAGTTCTGTCGACAGAGAGTTATCCCGTTGTCCGAGAGTATACATTCACGTTCTAACATCGTCGAGATGTCCTTTGTTAAACGGCAGATCGCCGATCACAGGCACCGAACTCATCGTCTCGAACTAGGGCACTTTGTCCACGAACGTGCAACGCCGCGCGATCCTCTTCACTCGCGACTCACCGCTTTGTCTTCCAACCGGCATAATTATTACGCTTCTCGAAAACCACCGATCCACCGTTCACCACGATTCAGCGGCGGCTCAGCTAGAACTTGCTCTGCCAGTTAGCCATGCTAACGTGAAACGCGAAAGTCGACGAGGACCAACGTGTGTAACAACGCCGGTTCTTCGCGTTGCTTCCCAATCGAATTAGGATCAGGAAACACGAGGGGATGTTTATTCGGCGGAAGCGGCGTCGGGGGGGGGGGGAT
>NIPQ01092601.1:0-22600 GCA_002806875.1 Lepidotrigona ventralis hoosana
ACAGCAGCAGCAACAGCAGCAACAGCAGCAGCAGCAACAACCGCCGCAACAGCAACAGCAGCAACAGCAGCAGCACCAGCAACAACCGACAGCCACCTCGCATCCGGGTGTTTATCTACCTGGGAAAGGTTACGCGGCTTGGTCCGGTGGGCCGCAAGCGCCTCAACAATGGAGCGCTGGACCGCAAGCTGCAGCGGTGGCGAGTCCCGGCCTTTCACCCTGGAATCGTGGCCGATCGGTACCGAATCTTCCACCCCTGCACTCGTCGCTGCACGCCGCTGCGGCAGTTGCGGCCGCTGCCGGGCTACAGGGCAGGAAACCGAGTCCCACGTTTCCTGGCCATCCGGGACCAGCGGCTCACCCCTCCTGCATCAGTCCCGTGAAATTTCGAAGGAGCACCTCGTATCCCGGCAAGGGCAACATGTATCCACCGCAACCTGCACCGACCTTCGAAGTCACCACCGCCGAGGACAGGGACTTGCTGCAGCTGCCGCCGTTTCAGCAGGTTCGAATCTTCTTTGTTTTTCACCCTTTTATGAACGAATTGAGGCATGCTTGAGATTAATGATTTACTGACTTGTAGTAAGTTGTTTGGGACTATCTTTCGAGAAATCTACACTGATATAGATAATATTAATTTTCTGTGTGTTATTTGCAAAGTTTTCTCGCATCTTTTTTTTTTGAGATTAATCCTTAGCATACGAAGGTTCTTAAAAAGAACGCGTATTTCTCTTTTCAATTTCGCGCGAAGATTTAAGAAGTCGCAAGTTATTCACGAGACGAACTTAATCCTTAACGAACCTTAGCTAAGAATTAACTGATACGAATTTTTCATTCGAATTGAATTTTATTACGAACATTCTAAATCTTAACGAATAGTCCAACATACGATCACTTACATTCGTCTACGATCGGACGATATGTATCATTGTGAAGATTAGCTCGTACGATTCGATCCTATGAGTATCCCCAGTCTGAAATCTCTCTCGAGATGTCTTTAGCTTAACGAGATAGTGCGAACGCGTCGATACGGACTTCTTATTCCGTTATCGATCGTTCACCACCTACGAGAAAGGTTACGTTGCAGGAACTGCTATAGCGAACGGTATACGGTCCGCTCGAAAAAGTATACACCGGTAGCTTTAGCTTCCGCAGTTTCGTTGGTGCACGCATTCGATGCCAGGTTATGCAACCGCTTCGAGACATGCATTTAAATTTAGACGGTAGAACGGCTGTTTCGACGGTTGCTCGCCGTGAACGGTGTGACATCGCCATTTTTAAACGAGGCGAAGATTTCGCTCCGCGAGATTTTTCGACTCGAGTTTACCAAAAACCTTCAGTCGATACGTTTGTGCTAGACTTTGGTTCTTTCTACTTCGATCAGTCGATCCTAACTTCGGTCGTTCCTCTTGACTTTTCTTAGTTACAGAGTTTAATATTAATCCTCTCTGCAGTTGATTTCATCCGTTACGTTAAGAATGAAATTTTTTTCCTGTTTCCTCGACCGAGTGTAATTAATTCAGATCGTTTCTAAGAATATGGAATCCTTTTAGTAAGTAATTCTGATCGATATGACAGAGACCTATCCTCGTTTCTCTTGACTTTGGTTAGTCACAGAATATTAATTCTCTTGCTATTGATTCTCGTTGCTACGTTGGGAATGAAAATTTACTTACTTGAGTAAGTAATTCTGATCGATATGACAGAGACCTATCCTCGTTTCTCTTGACTTTGGTTAGTCACAGAATATTAATTCTCTTGCTATTGATTCTCGTTGCTACGTTGGGAATGAAAATTTACTTACTTGCTCGACCCAGAGTAATTAATTTCCAAGAATATGGAATCTTTTTTTAGTCATTCTGATCGATGTGACACAGACCTATCCTCGTTCCTCTTGACTTTGGTTAATTACGGAACATTAATCCTTTCGCTACGTTAAGAATGAATATTTCTTATTTGCTCAGTCCAGAGTATGTTGATCTAGTTTCTATGAATATGGAATCTTTTAGTAATCCTAAAGGAAACTAATAACGATNTTAAGGTTATCTGGGGAACGAGGTTGCTGAGTCGTGTATTTTTATTAATAATTAATCTTTCGTGTCCCCTCTCCCCTCTCTCTTCATGAAGAAATCCGTTGCGTGATCTTTCTCTCTCTCTCTCTCTTGATCTCACTACGAAATCCTCCGCGTACCCTGCAGCTTCTCCTCCCGTCCCTGGAGAACATTCTGGCTCGTATTTAGGTTATGCGGAAAATGAAATTGTCGAGATGTATATTTTTATTAATGAATAATCGATTTCGTTTGGGGAGAGTTCAGCCTGGGTATAAGGTAAAGGACGTGGCAGCGTTTTACGGCTGGTAATCATTGGAAGTAGGCCAACCGTTGTCGCCGGTACACACCCTGCGATCGTATAGCGCAGAATCCTAGTTCGAATCTGCTCCGTCTGCGACAAACTGCTGCGCGGCCGTGCGCATTCCCTTTGTTCTCCGGTTCAGTCGTGGGAATGAACTTTAGGTATGGAATAAATTAGAAAAATTAACCGTTCCACGCCATCGCTATGGATAGGGAAATGACATTTAGTCTGACATTCGCTCTTGAATCGAAGAGCTAAATCGGATATTGCGCGATTTTCGTTGTGTTTGCTTGCGTTACGCTGGCACGAGAGCTATAATTTTTGGTTGGCCTGTTTCTTCATCTCCTCGGGTATTTTTGTACTACGAATACGAATATGAAGAATGGGGAGAAGATCGTCAAAATAAATAGTCATTAAAATAATTTGTTTGTATTATTCGACGTCATTGGGTAGAATAATCTTCATAGAAGTTTGATAGATTTATCATATGGCCCGATCTTAGAGCTGACGTTAATTAATGACAGAGTCTACGACTGCCAAACATTCTTACTTTCACAAGAATCCCCGTCCCAAAATTTCCAAAATTGAAACGAACCATTACACTCGGGAAACGCTGATCGATCGAAGCTGAAATACAACAAGGGGGGTAGAAAAGAAAAGGGGAAGAGGAGAAGCAGATGGACGAGTAATGTTAAGAGACAGAGGATGGACGTGAAAAATCTGTAGAAAATTTTCTAGAAATTTCCCCCGGCAGAGATCTACTAAACGTGTGACGAAAACATAACAAAATTGCCTTCTCCTAAATAAGACATCTCGCGATTACGCTTTCGCGTGCCGCGGAGGCTACGGGACGAAAAACATAACCTAAAAACACTTCAGCAGATCGAAGCTGAAGTGCGGGGGGAGAAAAGTGAGGGAAAGAAACGCATAGGTAAATGGATAAGCAAAGTTAAGAGGAACTGGAGAGGAGGAGGAGGAGGATGTGGGGGAGGGGGTTAGCAGCAAGTGGATATAGGAGTGGTACAGTGATGGAGCCTGCACGGAGGTTGCTGTCGACGCCCTGCCGTCGCTTCCTGGTTTCCCTATATTGATTTTCCAGTGTACCTTCTGCTAGGCGGAAACGGGGCGACAACGGCTAGAGCGAGAGGACACGTTGCTCTGCGCTTGTGCGCGTGCACGGAAATCGGCTAGCAGGGTGCCCGTGCGACCATTCGTGACTCGCGCCCGGCAAGCGTGTGTAGGTGAACCGCGTGCGCGCGCACCCCAGTCACGTTTACGGCAATGTGTGGGCGGCGGTAAAACCAAAGAAGGGGAACTAGGTTGGAGTGCACGAGTGTTGGAGAGTCCGTGTTCACGTGGGAGGGTCGGGGAAAATACACCTCAGGGTTGCAGGTAATACGAGGAAAGACGCGCACGCGAAGAAAGTGGGGCTACCTTTGCACCTTCCGCCTTGCAACAAAGACAGAACGACGGACAGATGTGTACGCTTATCTTTCGACAAGATGCATTTTGACAAAATATGTGCATATTGGGAAACGAGTTTGCGATGATTGTATTTCTTTTTTTTTCTTTTTTTTTGTAATTAAAGTAGCTAGGTATAGTGGAATATTATAATTAGATCGAGTTTCGAAGGCAGTGTGCAATGATGTAATTGGTGATCGTAGATGTTCAACTTTGTGTTTTGATTCTTTAATCTTCGAATTATAAGTTAGGTTGAGAAAGGAAGTCGTGATAAAAAAAATACTTCTGGTTTTAATACAATTAATGATACTTAACCTTTGAATGGACGATTTTTTTTTTTTGGCTCGTAGATGTCGCGAAGTTGCACACGTTGAAAAGTTAAATAGTAAATAGCAAACTGTATCGTTGTTATACGTCTCGATATAGAACGTTTAGAATGTTCTGCACGCGAATTTTGGATATTTATTAGCAAAATAAGGATGCAATTTATTTTATTTAATGACAGTAAGAACTGCGAGGATAAAATAAAATGAATAGAATTCTTGGACTTGCGGTGAACTTTATTTTCGAAATTTAATACATGGTGAAAGATTAGGGCCTGCAACTATAAAACAGTTTTATTATTTAAGGACTTTATTATTCTCGATTCGTTTGGGTATCAAGCTATAGATAAGAAAGTTTGTCTAAATTGATAAAGAGATTATACCGCATATACAGTTTTAATATTCCATCGATAGCGTTTTAAATAAACCTTTCGGATTTCATACACACACACACCTGTGAATTAATTCACTAACATATATATATATATATGAATTTATAACGCAATCCAATATTTTAGTAATATTTGTATATTGATCTCTGCGACGCCATTTTTTATTTTTTCCCTTCATCCGTCATCTCACATTCTTACCTGTTTCGTATATTCTATTCTGAGCTGCATTTTCGAATCGTGCATTGCTCAGAATATTTTTATCAAACGATCGATGATTCACGTGAATGAACAAATGTTAAATAACAACGTTGGCAAAGATATTACATTTGACTTTACAGCCATAGATCCTAGCTATACGCGTTTGGTCAAGGTTTTGGTTAAATGAGTTTCATATTTCGTTCGAACGACTCGTCGAAATGAATAGTGTATTCTCCAGTGAAACGAGTTCAGTAGTAAAGGACGACGCGTGGTCGGACGCTCGCTCCGATCGATTCTCTTCAAAATGGTTCCAAGATATATTCATGGCGCTTGCGATCGTTCTTTCTTTCTCTATTTATCGTTGTTATCTCTTCTCGTTTACTTTCTCTGCATTTCTCCTCAACTGAATTTATAAACAGAAGAAAAAGAAACAAAAAAAAAAAAAAAAAAAAAAAACAAAAAAAAAAAANATCGATCAATGCTAGAACCTAATCTAAACCTCTGTTATTCGAATACTCTGGTCCATTCTGTTATTAATTAGTTGTACGAATATTTATTAAAATATGGGAAATAAGATTTTTATTTACGATCTTGTACTAAATGTACAAGAGACTGTATTTAATAATCAAAAAAGTTAGGTAATTCAAGTACAATATTCTTAAAATATGAGAATGATTTATTTCGTTGATTGACAACTTCTAAATTTTCACATACGAAACCTCTTTCTTCTGTTAAGCAAAATGTAATTCTGCTGCATTCTTCCAGTCATTTTTGATCTACTTGAATTTCTCTTAAAAATGTGAGAATTTTATTTGTGTACATATATGTGTAATGTATACAATTATACACACATATACATTAATTATATTATACTAAATATTCCTAAATACAGTTGAACGTTTTCTCGAAGTATTCAGAATTTTTCTTTGCTCGTCAAAGAGAGAAGCATGATTAAAATACAAAAACTTCGAGAACCTTGACGACAGGGTTAAACAGCATGGCCGCCTCTTTGTCGTTGCAACAGTTTAATTCTCGATCTTCTGCCCGTGGCTGACGGTCCTTTTCGTCCGAAGCCTTAGGAAAGGAAAGCGTAGGAAGCCAGACGAGATACGAAACTGATGTATTCTCAATGACAAGCAGAATTCTCCGAAACAAAGAATTTCTTTGCCTCAGTGTCTGAAAAACAGGGGGCCCGGTGGAGGCTAGATCGTTTGTTTCCGCGTAACCTTCTCGAAGGAAGCTAGAGTTGAACCTATAACTTCCTCGCCTGCCTTTTTCCTCGTCTGTCTTTCATCCTTCGTCTCCTCTCCTTGCCTTTTTTTAGTTACTCTATTCATCCGGGCAGGGCGACATCGCTGCCGGCTAAGTTTTCCATCGAGGCACTCGTTCTTCCTCAAAAGCCCTTTCTCCGCGAGAGAGGCTCGTTTCGATGAAGCGCGATAACGAGATCCGATGAAAAATTAAAATTCGCCCACTCTGGCAACTACGGAATCGAACGAACGCCTTCTCGCGTTATAAGTTGAATTTGCGAATAATCGGGTGGCTTCGTCGTCGGCTAGTTGCAGGATTTGTTCGGAAGAGCTTTCGACGAGATATTGCCGCGTTGCACAGCTCTGTTATTATTTGCTGGTTTCGTGGATTTAGGAGACACTTGAAGATACGAAAATGTGCAGAAATATGTAGAGCACAGAAAATAAAATTAGAAATGTTAATTATATCTTTTGATGGATGAAATGACTATAATGCGAATGAATATTGTAATTATGATGATGTACACATTTGCATGAAAGCACGCAGTTTGATAATGACTGAGAAGATTTGTAAAATCCACGTGAATGACAAAATTACAATATTCAGTGCATGAAACTTTTTATTTCAAGAAAACATATTCTCTTAATTACATTTATAAGAACATAAAATTAGAATGTGCAGTCTAGTTATTACAACTGCAATCTATCTGTTCTAACATTATTAATGTAAACCAGTTCTGAATTTCTGTTCACATAATACTTCTAGATAGATTTTTTTCGTCTTTCGTTCGCACAAATGTATAATACATTTACATGATTGTATAATATATTTAAATGTACAAATAAATCCTTTACTTTCTTTTGCAATGTAACTAACGAAGAAACTTTAATTTTTTTTTACAGGATCGTATGACGGCTAATGGAAATTCACCGTTGGACAGTATGAGGACGTTAGAGCATTATTTGAGCGACATCATGCGAGCTGGTACAGCGGATACTCCAGAACACGTGAAAGGTAAGTTCATTTTCCACCATTTGGTGTTTCTGGTGCTTGTGAATTTTTCTGGATCGAAAACTTATTACTTGAGAGAGAGAGATTAAAAAGTTTTTCTCACAGTTGGAGACGACTCGCTGAATGTAGTGTTATAAATGTCACGCAATTATTAGTATTTTATTATCTTTAAAAAGGTAAAATACTATGAAAATCTACGTACCGAGTCAAATTTAACTGTAACATCAACAAATTACATTGAACTAATTCAAATGAGATAAAAAAGAAAAATACTTCAGAATACATTTGTATTGGAGTAAGATAATTAAATAAGTAACAGTAATAGGAGTAACACAATAGAATGAGTTCTCCAGCGCGCGTAATAGTGTAACAAGTTAAATCTTGAACAAATTCAAATTCAAAGAAAGTTTACTAGAAGCAGAAAAAAAGAAGGAAACAAATGGGCAAAATATTTCAAGATTAAGATTTGTAATTTGCCTCAAAATAGGAGGCTTCACGATAGAATGACAAGTTGAATCTCGAATAAATACAGATTCTAAGAAAACGTGGATAATAAAGTAAGGCCAGGACGACAGATAAGCAACGATGATGGATTGGCGCGTTGGAATAAGACAACTAGCTTGTCGAGCAACCAGACCAACCTAACAGCCCAACCGACCACTTAACGTAGACCAACCCTTCTCGGCACCCTCCACTCGACGCGACTCTACACACTTTACTCGCTCTATCCCGTCGCGTACACTCTGCGCGATTCGACGCGACTGTATCTACACGTCCAGCTTGAGCTTTCGCGAGGCAACATAGAGGCCGAGCGTAAAGAAGCAGGAAGGAAGGAGGCTTCCAAACGCTTTGCGTCTCGCAACTCTCTCTTACTTTCTGGCTGTGTCTCTCGCTCTTTCTTTCCTCTTCTCGTGCCCGATTCGTCGTCTCGCTTTCTTTCTCGCATCTCCTACTCACCCTGTCTGCGAGCTCCGACACAACCCTCAGACATGCGGTCTCGCGCCTGCAGTCAAGGGCAAGGGTGGTACCGCGAGGCCTCTTCTTCCTTAGTGGTCGTCTACACACCGAAACCGTACGACGCCACCGCACCGAGGCATCGACGACCAGAAGGATGAAGTGGCCGACGACGACGGCGACGCTAACACCCCGCGTTTGATACTGATACTCGTGTTTCAACCAGCCACGAAATTTCATTCGCGGATCAATCTTTGGGAGAGTTTCCTTCGAGAAACCGATAGGGAATGAAGTCTGAAGGGGAGGGGGGATTTTACGGCGAAAGTTTTTTTATTCAAGTAAAGTATAAAGCGTAGATAAATCTAAGGATTGGATTTAGAGAATCCAAGGACTTACACACATTTATTTGTCGTATAACGTACTTTGCTATAACTACTCTACTCCACGTGCATACTCTAATATATAGTAAGTGAGATTCTTTAGATTCTTTCAGAGAAAGTAGGAAAGTGTTATGCGAAATTTTATTTGGGTTAATTTGTTGGAGCATTGAATTTTTCCATTCGAATAGAAAAGTGAGAATGCACGCACGGTATTCAAGAGAGCGCAGCTGAATAGTTATAATTATAATTAGTTACTTGTGTTTCCAACGCAACTTCCAATTTTAAACGAAATTTTATAAATTTTAAAAACTTCTGTTATATAGTTTGGTTTAGTGTATTGCTTGGTGCAGAAAAGTTTTCCGTGGTCTGGGGACTAGATTTTAGTAGAATAATTTAGTATTAGAATAACATACAGGTAATCTTATGATCAATAATTGGTTTACTTATTAGAGGTTCAAAGAGGATAATATGTTACAAAGTTAAACTGAAAAATATATGTTGAACGCATTCTTAAATTGTTGTAAACTTTTAAAATTTTTGGTAATTTTAAACACTTTGCAATATCGGTGAATTGATACAAGTTACAAGTTGTAATTTATTTACTTCTCAAGTAAAGCACGACGAGAGGGCGCGAGAAGAGAAAGATGAAATGATACAATAAATAAAAGACGAATGTACCTACATAAAAAAAAGGAAATCTTAGGAAACCGACTTTGTTGCATCGCATAATTATCGATTCCCTCGGAAATCGTCAAAGATGCCCTGCCATTCCTTTTTAACTCGCCGCAGACCCTTATAGCCGCAATTAAAATCGGTTCACGATCGAAATACCCGTCGGAAATAACGATCGGTCGGGGACGTAATGAAGACTAGATCGCGACAACAGTTTCCGATAGAAATTTACGCTCCGATAGAGGACGGTATGAAAGGAGAGGATGCTTTCAAGAGAGGATTTCACAGTAATAAAATATAATATGTTTAATTGTGTTTATAGAAACATAAATTTACATAAAAATTCACAATCTAGTGATGACTAGTAATCCATTAGAATAAAGAATCTATTATAGAAATCTACTAAAATACAAAAATACATGAAACTGTAAAAGCTCGGTGATACGTGAACCTATTTCTTTAATTTTCAATTTATTGACAGATTTCCTCTCTGTTTCCTCTCTATGTTACATATAATAATTAAACGATTGGACCAACAATCAGAGGGCAATGTATACAGTCACAGAACTCAGATAAGCCCTTATATTTCAAATAAGGAATTGAAGTTCACTCTGATTTTAGTTATGTTAGAATTATAGAAAGATTTTTATAGAATGTTAGAAAAGAAGAGGGCGAGGAGGGGAGAGTAGCTCTTTTTGCAGAACGACGTCTAGTCGAAGATACTCTTCGGTGAGAAACGAATAATAAGATGAGAGAGGGGAAGGAGGGTTAGGATAGGATAGCAAATCGCCAGAGTGCGAACTGGTGCTTTATTCTAGAACAAAAACCTCTCTCGAGGCATTGTAAGGCTCCGCTAAGTGGGCGTGCTTTTGCTACGACGCCATCTTTAAAAGTGTCAGCACGGCACTTTAAACTGCACCAGTAGGTCAAGTCTCGGAAAATCCGAGTACAACCTCGAGACGGCAACAGTACACGCCGTGTAAGTGAAATGTATGTACCATGGTTCGCGTAGCCATCTTTTCGGCCAAGCGAAACCCACCCCTTTCGTTCTAACCTAATCTATAACTTTGGACAAACGCGGAAGTATGACTACGCACGACTGGCAACTGCGGACGGGGTGAGAACCCAGAAAGTGAACTTTACGTGGCTAACTATTCAGTTGATTATCGGTTGACTAGAGTGTGCATAGGGTGATTGGTCTGATTAGTATGTAGTTAGTAATCAGTTCTTCTTTGTGCGATGTCACATTTACTTATACTTCGTTTTCTCAGTCAACTGAATAGTTTATCATATTTAAACTTGCTCGTCTTTGAATTTTCTGATATCCTTAAAATTGTTACACTGGCAATTGCTCGGCATTCATCATCTCCGAAACTAGAATTCCATTTACTTACAGAGAGGAGGAGGTTATTAGCTAACAACAAGTATAGCAATATGTTTATCTTAATTTAAAATGTGAAACCTAAAATAAATCGTTGGATACTTCTGCAACAGTATATCAATAAAATTTAATAGTAAATCGAAATTATAAAAGAATATTATAGAAATTAATTAAATTTCTTCGATAAGTGATGTTAACATTCCAACTATTTATAAACGTTACCACAGCAACCCTAAGTTCACTGTTCAGATTTAGACTTCACTATAACTAGCTTCAAGATCACGAAACAAATGATCAAACGCACGTTAGGAGCTAACTCAGGAGAATAATCACGCCACACTGGCTCGAACAATCGCGTGTCTCGCGTCGATAAGATCCTTTCAAAAATAAGCGAATCGATTTTGCGTTAACGCTGTGTTTTTATACCGCACCGCATCGCGTCACAATAAAAACACGAACGATATTGTTCCTTAAAGAACAATTGTACAGCATACAGGATGCAAGGAGGGCCATAGTGACAAAAATCAATTACGTTTAAAAGTGAAATTATTGCAAAAAAAATTTAACATTTTTAATCTGAATTATCAGTCTGAGTTACGTAATAGACTTGGGGATTATTTGAATGAAATATTTGAAAAATAGTTACTTAAATAATGTATCATCTTACTTGATGTTGTCTTGAAATAATTTCACGATAGTTTATTTGAACAGGCAACTGATTTCTTAATGTATTTATCGAGCATTGGTAAAAGCATGTCCTGATTTTTCAAATATCGTAGAAATTCCACGAAATATTCCGTCGCAAGGAATAACGAAAGGAAGATCATCGATCGAAATAATATGTGGAAAATAATCTCCGCAAATTCAGTACTAAATATTATATATAACTCTTGGCACAGTCAAGACTCTTGTCAATTGTAAGTGAAAACTGTAGCTCATTGTGGTATAAATTTCGTCGTGTCGTATGACAAAAACGTACGATGCCGCGTTTAGGCGAACGTGTCCAATTGATAGGATCGCGTGCGCCCACTCGTCTAGATATTTCACGGCGAGCAGCTAGGCGATTAACTAGCGGCCAACTTTTCCGTCCTTGAACGACACGGGCTTTACGATTGCATTCTCTGACCTATATATCGCGCGTACATGTGTCGTGTAATCGGTTAGTAACGCCGACGGGATTCATAGAGGGTGGTTTTACGCCGCGCTCCAGCCATCTAGGGTTTCATTGGATCGAGCTTTCTACTCCCCCTATATTCCCTTTCTATCTTTTACACACCCCATCTCTGCCACCGCGTACAACGCGCGTAATTGTAAAGGTGAATGAATAAAAAGAACAGCGCGTAAATACATAAATACGCGTGTGTATGTGTGTGTGTGTGTCATTCGAAGTTCCGATGCCTGAGGAATGGGATGAAATACTCATTACTTATATAATATTTTATCAAAAAATAAAAGTGAAACGAGAGACTGTGTTTAATTGACAGCTGAACCACGCTCATTCGCGAGTGATAAATCTTATGTTTTATGCATTTGTGAAAAATTCAAAATTTTCTCTACTTTGTAATAGAAATGTTCAGCCTAGTGATGAAGGGATAATTTTTTGAGAGTGAAAATGAGAAGGCTGCTTACGTTGAGGTGTTCAAGATTTTTGAAGCGCACAAATATAGAATATAACTTTACAGAGTTACATACTTATGTGAGAAAAGTTAAGTAATCCAACAGCTAAAAGAGATATAGCATTCTCAACGCATGATGCAATCATTTGTTTCGTCTTGTCTCCTCTTTCGTTGCGTTTCGTTATGATTTAGCAATGACGCTGTGAGATTTGGCACCTGCGTATTTTAAATAGCGAAATAAGCCAGCGAATTCGAGAGTTTTACACTAGTATAGAGTGAGAATAGAAAATTAATTATTCGAGTCCACAATTACTCAGACAAATTTTGATAATGAAAAAAAAAGAAAAAATAATAAGATATCAATCTTCCAAAGCAGTTAGGTTCAGCCATTGCAAAATATTCATGATAGTTCTAAGAAGATTTACGAACTAATTATAATCTTCTATTAAAATCCTATCTTTGTAAAATCATCGAGCAACTCGTTCATGGACCACTGTGAATCACATAGGTACATTGCATCATTGAAAGCATAATCCTGAAACTCAAACAATCTCTCCGCAAAGTTTCATGTTCATACAATATCCAAGACATAATCCTAGAGTCAAACAATCTCTATACGAACAAAAACAAACTAAGAAAGGAGAACCACGAGCTTTTCTTTTGCGAGTAGTACGCTACGCGTTCCAACGTCGACACGACATTCTCGTATCGATCCTGCTGAATCGACTCCGCTGTCTTTCACGGCTCTCGACCTTAATCCATCCAGAAAGACGAAAACCGATCTCTCGTTTAAACTAGCTGGTAAAATCGGAGCTCCATCCGTTCGTCATATGGGGCAAGAAGTTTTGTCGCATCTGTGACGAAGCTTTTGCACGCTACGAAATGGCGCCGTGTAGACGCGATATTGGCCGAGAATATGCGACGATGTCTCGAGGATACGGCCACAACTATCGATCCACAGCCCAAGTGAAAAAATGTTGCCAGGTAACCACGACGATGATGAATTATTCTTCTTCCAAATGTTCAATTTCGTCAGTTCCTTTTTTTTTATTATTTGAAGATTAATTGAATTAATTGAGAAGAACTCTTTCATGATCAGACAGGTGACATGTTTGTCTCGAAACTGAACAAAATTAGATATGTTAATGTGTTTAACAATTGCATTATGAAACTCTTGTGCAATTGAAAAATTCTATTATACGCGATAAATGCGATATGGGTATTGAAAACAGAAATCATCCTAAAACGAGAATGTATGTGGATGTATATTGCAAGAGACATGATTTCCGAAATAGTATTCTTTTTTGTACGTGGTAGAGTATGATGAAGTAGACGGGCGTGAATTAGAGATAATAATCTAAAAAAATGAAGCTGACGTCCGATAAGACGGTAACGGTGCAAATAATAAGTGTATAAAGCGATAAGGCATGATTGGACTAAAAATAGTATTCGTATTTGGATCGTGTAGAGAAAAAAAAAAAAAATGATACAACCGACGAATAAGACGATTTTTATACTTGTATTCAGTTTTAATAAAAATGATAGTCATTTGCTATTTTGCTCAGTAGTTTTGTATATTTATTGCAGAAAATTCAGTAAATTTAGAACGTGTGAATTATTAGGCTGCGTTTTCCCGTGACTACAACTTAAACAGAAATTTATTTCATTTGTTAAATAAATTTATTTCATACAGTGCGTGTATTTTTACATCATCAAATTTATATATATATATATATATATATATATATATTATATATTATATACAAATTTATTACATATATATATAAAATATATATATATATATATATATATATATATATATATATATATATATATATATATATAGACTATCGAGGACTTTTGTGCGTGTTATAGAAAATTTAAAGAAATGCAGGAAATGTAAGGTATGCAAGAGTATTTATTGTAGTTGAACTGTGGATTTTTATCCATTTCATGAACGTATAATAAAGCATGAAATTTAAATAGAAATTCGTTGTGCCCACTTTAATTGTACGTATACATAAAAATATGAAACTAGATAAAGACTCGCAATCTACTAATAAGCTTTCGTTGTAGGAAAAGAATATCTACTTGTCGATAAGTATAATCCATAGTCGATAAGTGTAAAGATAGTCTATAGATATGCGATTTAAACAGAGTCATCAATCGTGCGAATGATGGAATTCTCCAGTGTTCGAAAGCAATTTGTCAAGTATGTAGTTTGCATTTTAATAGTATCGTTTAGTATCGATCGAGTACACGCGTGAAATATTCTTTGTTCTCTATCCGTTAAATCTTTACACTGGTTCACAAACAATGTTCAGAATGTACGGCGTGCAATATAATTGCAATCGTAGCAAATATTAGGCCTAAATTTGGTTTATCGACGCATTCTTTCAACGATGCACAAACTGGAAAAGATGTCTACCGCCATCTCTAGGTGGTTTGTGGAAGGAGCCGTAAGCACGTTGCATCGCGCATGCGCGCGCTACGTTTCAAAATCCACTCGCAAAGTGAATTCTCGATAATATCGAGATATCGCAACAGTATCGCATCTGTCGAAATTACTACATCTTCGTACGGTTGATCTGCCAAAGTTAGATCGGTTTATTCATCGAGAGTGAAGAGATACGTACGTGAATTCGCCATGTTTAACCTTCGATCGTTCGATTTTTCGATTATTAATCATTGTTTCAACCTGTGTTCGATTGTCGGCAACGCGTTTACTCACCGAGCACGCGCCATAGAGAGACCAAAAAAAGATATTGCCATAGTGGTGAAAAAATGAATACTTCAGAAACATTATATTCGGAGCTGACAGTGCAAAATGGCACAAGGGCTTATTTAAATTCGATCAGAATTGGCCGGTTGCCTATTGACCAATTGCCACCATCAGCCGCATTGCAGTGACCTGCAATGTTGCGTTTCGTATGTCGTATTCGTGGAACGTAAAGGGACTTTCGGCCAACATTTCACACCTGTACAATGGCTCGCGAAAATATTTGGACACTTTGGTCATTTGGTAAACTCTTACATCTACATTGCGTGTGTTCCTCTAAAGTGAGGAGTATTAAATTAAAAGGAAGCGTTTCTCTTTTTTCAGAATACCGTAACCTTTGATTATTTGTATCATAACCTCTAATTGTTCACTGAAAAAGGATCTGCACTTAGGAGCATTCGACTTTGAAAGATGTTGGTATGTTTCTTTATGATATCAATGAAAAGTAATACATGTTGGGTATCGTGAAAGTATTCGAACAATTATCATAGGATTATTAATGTAACATGTACATGTATATGTGTTTGCTATATAAAACATTTTGTCATAATTATATTGCTCAAACTTGATGCCAGTCTGCAAATGTTATGCAATTAGTCATAGAAGTCTGCATTTGCAAGATTTCAAATATTTAAAGAACACTAATTTATTTCTTAGATTGACTACAGATACCATAAATAATCTTGAGCATATAAGAAGTATCAAAAGTAGGCTGAACATCAAAGATTTATTTGCTCTATGTACCTAGAATTTTACCATTATAATAATATGATTAGACTAGACAAAATTTTTATGCATTGATGGGAAATTTCAACGTGCAAAGAGGTATAATACACCTAATAGAGTATGCGAAATTATGTAAAATATTCATAGTACGAGTTACGTATAATATACTTAATATATTCCGTTTTTTTAATAATGTTCATAAAAACATGAATTTACATCAATATCTGCAATCATAATGGTTATATCTTGCTCTTATAAAATTCGAATAACAAATCATATTATTACGTAATATATTCATAGCATGTGTCGAATACTTTCGTGAGCTACTGTACACTTGCAATTTGTTTAACTTTCTCAATGCTTCATACATGTCACGTAGCATCTTTTTTTTTCTTGTTTATTTATCTCTTCACTTATAAAAGAGGAACGCATTCTTTCGATCGTTCATGCATATTACACGTCACACATCACCTGCAAGCCTTATTTTTTTTTTTTTTTTTTTTTATAAAATCGCNTCGAATAGCTTTGTCTTCACTTTGACGAGTCGATCTTTAGCTTTCGCCGATCACGATCGTTCTTTTCTTGACCATGGTCAAATTATAAATAAACATGCCAGCACGCAACGTGCAACGGCGGTAATAGTAAGAAAGGCGAGCAGTAGCGAAGCAACCCCCTTTGTATCTTCGGTTCCGTGCCATTAGCGACGTATATTTAAGCCGCTGTACATACTGTCGACGAAACAAAGCTCCGCAAATATCCTGAGGGACAAAAGGCTTACGTCAAAGAATAAAAAAAGGGTAAAAGGGTGCAAGAACGAGAGTGGATGAAAGCGGTTTGGCCGGGCGAACCAACGCAACGAACGAACCGGCGACACGCGTTCTCTCGCTGATGCTACTTCGCTCCGGGACACCTCGAACACACACACACACACACACACACACACACACACACACACACACACACACACTCTTTTCTTGCCCTTGCACTTGTAATCTATCAAGGTCGTGTTTGCAGTCTTACGTCATTCTTTCAATTCCTGCGGAATTACACGTACATATATCGTACATATGTCGATCGATTGCGAGGAATTTTTTCGTTACTGATAAAATGAAGGATCGGGAGGACGAAAGATATAATTTAAAGAAACAAGAGATCGTGAAATTGAGAAATATCGCGTTCGAGTTTATCCTTATACTCTCCTTTGCCTCTGGATTTGCTTTTTACTTTGATCATGAAATTGATATTTTGTCTAATAACTTTTACACTAGACATTTCTTAATAACAGTCACCTGTCCCATGACGTATTCCTTTTATCTAATGTAATTTCATTTTACGAAATTTTACCTCGTTGTTCACTTGACGTGCCTTCAAAAGAGTCAATTGGTTAGTTTCGTCTTGCAAAGAAAAAGGAATAATAGAATTTAATTGAGCGTTTCACTCATTGTTAGTTGCGTCCAATTTGGCGTTGCTCCTTAGTAATGGAAGTGGTCGCACAATTACATATTTGCAAAAGCGAAAAAATCCTTATGCAATCTTAGTCTATCTATTTTCTAGGAAGAAACGCTCACGAAGTAACGTGGTGATGTCAGATAGACACTTAGATAGATGGATGAATAGGTAGATAGACGGATGGATTAAGAGAGAGAGAGAGAGAGAGAGAGAGAGAGGAAGTGAGAGGGTGAAAAGGATCGACTTGTCGAGGTTAGAGGGGAAAGAAGCCTTAACGAATAATGAAAGAATGACCATTATATAAAATCAAGGATACTGTACGGCGTCGAGTGTCGTATTCGTTAGGCTACGATATTTCATTGAAGACATTAAACATATGTGACGTAACATTGTGCATCGTTATCTGGATGTAATAATTGGGAAAAGATAGACTGTCCAAGGAACTAAAAAAGTACGGCAAATCGATGTATTCATAAAATTATGATAAGTCATTGCTTAAGACTTTTAATGAATTAAGAGAGAAGAATGTGAAGGTTGTATTAATATTATCACGCAATCTGTGGGAAAAAGTATTGAACTGTTTCGAATCGATTTTCTTCTCCCTCTTGAGAGAGAGCTATTTTATTTTTGATCGTCTTACGTAACGAACAATACGTCGGCCGACAGTCGAGATGACGAGTCATGTTCGAATCGACTATACTTACGATTTTCCTGCGATTTTTCGACCGCGCTCCAGTCGTACTTCCTCGAGACACTTATATATCGAAAAAGAATCGTTGTTTTCAAAAAGATGCAATCTAGCGCGTTGCAAACCATTCGTGCTGCCATGTCACGCAGTGACGAAGGGGAATTCGATTTTCTACGTATACACAAAACGCTGGCCCCTCTAAAGAGAAAGTTAAGTGTTATCTGTAATTCTGATCTTGGAGAAAAAAATTTGAAGAAAGTTTTTTCCGCCCATTTCTTTTTCCGACGGCTGACCAACTGTCGCGTAGAACAACGATAGGGGAAAAGATCGGTATGGGGAACGTGGACGAATCAGGGGATAAAAAAAAAACCATCATGTTCGAAGAGATAAAGCGGAACGCCCAGAAACCGATATCGGTGTCGGTATACTAATAGCGACAGGAAAACTACGATCGCTCCAGCGTACTTACGACACTCTGACCTTAGTTTGTTAATTTCTTTCACGGTTTTACAATTCCAGCCTGAGCTTCTCCTGAAGAGAAGAACAAAGTGACTGACTCGACTTTTTGCGAATTTGTTAATTTAATTTCGTTGCAGAAACGCTTACGTGATTAATGCTTAATTCTCAAGGAATAAATGATTTACTTCCTTGTTATGTCATTTGTTGCAAGAAAAAGACGTATGGCATGCCGATTCACGGAAGCGGTGCTCGTCACAGGAAAATTATTATTCACTGGCGTATATGAGTTATTAAATATTATATTACTTTAGAAATAAATTACATTTATTTGGTAATAAACAGTAAGTTCTAAGGTAGATTTCAAAAAATAGTGTTCGTCGTTACATTTTTGTATTCAGTTCGTGGAGTTTTGATGAACGTAGCTTTCAAATGTCGCAGCACACACAGCGTCGATGAGATTTCAAAATAGTTTTATATAACGCGCGTAACATTTATAAAACGTTCCCATAAATGTCCCAATACTTCCGTGAGTAGCAGTCGTACGTATACCATGTAATTTTCAATCTGTTTCCACACATATGTACGATTGATATGATACAAGAAAGTCGGATAATTAAGCGAGAATTGGCCGGACGCGCGCAACGTGGACGTCGTACGATTGAGTCGAGAGGTCGAGTCGAAGTCGAGTGGAGAAACAGAAGAAGTGAGGACGAAGGAGCGAACCAAGCAATGATCCATCATCGCGCGTATCGCCACAGCTGTTTTGGCAATCAGCTGGTCCGGCCGATCCGTGCTCATATCTTGTATTACGGGCATTCATCCTTCGCGCGCGAATCTGCGATAAGGCTGCGTGCATACCGAAGCCAGCAATTAGACGCCCCGAGAATTGAGAATTTTCTCTTTATGAGACCGATGTGAATATTATCGTATGCAGATTGCATAAATTTCTATTAAAGAAATATTTACAGATATAATTGAATAATCAATAAATTATTTGATTTGGTTCGTTCTTTAAATATCATAATACAGAATTACTTTTACATATTACACTTCTAGATATTTCTTATAAATGCATAAAAATCTGCAGTCTGCTATTTGGTATACTAAAGTATAAAGAAGTATTATACCTTGCATTTTCTATATTTCTAAATTAAATTATAAATCGTATCTGCCGCGTTATAGGGGATCATACTATTCTCATTCGTCAAGAAAGGTAAATAAATAAATAACAAGCAAGAAAACGAGTATTTCTTTTTTTTTTTTTTTTGGTCTCGCGTGCGCGGGCGAAATATTGAAAGACACGGCTAATGGGTAGGGGAGGTTAGGACGTGTCGAAATGCAAATGGGACCAGTTTTCCACAACTCGATGGTTGGAGTATCCATTATGCATGCAGCCTAAAATGCGCAGGCCGGGTTGCGTGTACGTCAGTGAAAACGAAGTCGGGAGCGTGGAGTCGAAGCTTCCACCGTTAAACGGAGCACCGGAGCCCCCATGAGAGGCAGATATGCAACGAACAAGCTAGCACAGGCGTGTAATGGCCGAAAGGCCGAAAGGCCGAACGATGAGCACACGTCCACGTCTAAATTTAGATGCGCTCGTGCTGCTTACTTCCGCTTATTTTAGCTTAGGGGGCAACCGTTCCTGCCAAGGAACGGTTCCGTCCGTTTCTTGCCTACGTACAATCGTCATTTCCTCTCTCGACGCCGATATATCTCGTCGACGATCGATATTTCCTACGTTCGATGATTCGCCTGTGAGGGAAATTCTGTACTAAAATTACCGTGGATTATTTCATTTTTTCCACGGGGATTCTTCCCGTAATTAACATCAGATTAACATCGAGAAGAGAAACAGATGGACGAAAGAGCGAGTAGTTTCAGCTAACTTTCGGCCACCGAGATACGTTTCGAAATTGCACGACTCGGGTTTCCGCTTCGTGAAATTCCACCGTGTCGTTGCGCAGTTCGATCGAATGGGATACGGCGCAGGCGCGTGCGTGCAGCCTCGTTTATGCATGCACTAATTTTCACGATGAAGCTACGTACGCAAATTCCTCCGTCCCTCCTTTGCCTGTTGTTTAGAGTTTTCATTAACGATCGCCTGATCGGTGACTGTCGGCCGAGAGCTGTCGCCAGCTTATTGGTTACGAAATACGAGAACGTCGTTGAAACATCGTGCGACTCCGACAGTCACGATGGGCAACCAAATTCTGATATTTCTGAAATTTTCAATATTCATTTAGATCGTTCTGACAGAATAAAAACGACTCGTATCTCGTCTGCTACTTGGCATTTGCGTGTGTCGACTTACTTATATTCCGTTCGTAATTATCTCTTTCAGGAGATCTAGGAATATTTATTGCATCGATTAAGGATTTCAGTCCTGCCAGCTCTTCTCTGGACTAGCCACTTTCTCCAATTATTCACCGCCGAACCTCTTGATCGCTTGAATATTTGACGAACAACGAACTCGCCGATTCGAATCGAGCGATGATCGAGCGCGAGAGAACCTGTACATACGTACGTACGTACGTACGTACGGCTCCTCTTCACGCCGAACGATTATGTAACGGGTGTGCGTCACAAAATGCCGACACACCGTGTCTACGTATCGGTGTGATGTACTGGTGAAGTCGTCGCGAGACGAGCGCGAGCGGCCGCGAGTGTGTCGCAACAGGCGCGAGCGCTAATAATTCTGTCATTTAACCTTGAACATCGATTAAAGCATCCTTCGTATTGATATATCGCTGGTCGCCAGCACAGCGTTACACATAGATTTTTATTAACGTGTGTACACCGTGTGTAATTGCTTAGGTTTGCAGTGCAACGAATCGTAGAACGTACAAATACAGTACTTGGCTCTTGCAACGTTTACGAATTTTTTAAGCAAATACGTTTGCGTAATGTTCACGGGAAAAACTGTTTTTCCCATTTCCACGCTTCGGCCGTGGACGAGAGTAATCCAATCGGTCGACTGCGTTTTAAGTAACATCGATCGAGCATTGTTGCTGAGTGGGCAAGCTTTAAGTACAGCCGTGTGTTTATGGAATGGCGGTGGTGTAGAAGTAACAAGATTTTTCCTCGAGACTTGTTAAATAAATTATTGTTGTCGTGAAATGCCGCAGACGTGACACGAATTCTCCCTCGGGGCTGTTCAATTATATATTTACTTACTTATTTATATTTATGGAAAAGAGAAATACACATACGTGTCTCGTGGGATTAAATATCTATGCAACTCGAGTTATGCAAACTAGTGCTGGAGGAATTTTACAAAGTTTCGAAAGATAATTTACATAGGTACATAATACGTTTGTCTACCACGTGTTCCATCGAACCACCTTTATAGTCGAAACGATACCGTAGAATCACATCGATATCGTAGTACCATTAAATGTTATCTTTCGGACGATTCGGGAAGAATATGAATCGGCGGTTCGCTTTTTGGCGATTGTGAATAGACGGTGGGGAACGTAGGTCAGTGGCAGACAAATCCGACAATCGATTTCGAGGCGAATTGGACACACGAGGAAAGGAACCGACGCGCCGGAACAACGTTCGCGTATTTCGCGATATCACGTGGATACAGAAACGCTCGTATAAGCAGTATGTACACTCGTGAGCAGACAACCTTGAGCGTATTATCGAGTTCTTCCACGTCGTCGTCGTTGTACAGGCCCAGACGAAACGCTAGAACATTTTTGTTGCTTTCTCTAGATGCCGATACAATTGCCACGCGTGATAATGCACGCGCCTAACCTGTTTCGTTGATTGCTAAACGGCGACAAGATCGTGGCCGCGTATATACTGCAGCTGTAATTCGTACTCCGAATCTGTACAGGGTGGTTAAGATCACGCTCGACTGTCAGTGAATATATTACACGTAATTCCAAGACTCTTCAGATCGATTATATCTACTCGTTTCAGCGAAGTGCCCTCTACAGTGGTTACAAAATGTACTCGTGCGTCATTGTAGTTGAAGAGCACGCGAGGAGAAGCGCGGCAGGTTCATTTTCGTTAATAATTCCGTTGATATCTCGTGCAACTTGTCCCATCCGAGATCCTCCGAATGTAACAATTTTTATTGTATGTCCAAATCAGCGGCCTGCGAATATTTATTGTACATTTGATATCAAACAAAGGAGAGAAGGAAAGAAGAGTTGATCGAACAGGAGGGTAAAACAAGTGTAAAGATAGAGAAACGATACAACTGGTTAGATAAGTGTATTTACATACACGCTACGTCGAAGGCATTTGATATCAAACAAAGGAGAGAAGGAAAGAAGAGTTGATCGAACAGGAGGGTAAAACAAGTGTAAAGATAGAGAAACGATACAACTGGTTAGATAAGTGTATTTACATACACGCTACGTCGAAGGCAATAGATGCACGCGCTACACCAACACGTCGACGCCGACGCACACGCTTCTTTTTGAGTCATCGCGTTTCAATGCTGAAGCAGCGAACGGGGGCAACGCGGCCACGCTATCACAAGGGGTCGTATGCGC
>NIPQ01092603.1:0-29429 GCA_002806875.1 Lepidotrigona ventralis hoosana
TGTGTGTGTGTGTGTGTGTGTGATACGGAACAAGGGAAAAAGCTCGTTTGCATATAATATATCATATCGGAACGTGAGATTTTACTCTCGATGCCTCGCTTGTACCGTTTGCGCGATGTTTGTGCGATTTTTGCGATTCCGATTAAAATCGTATTATTCCAACGTTTCCAACGGAACGCCCTTAAGCAATACAATTATCGTTCGCGCAGTATGCGATCGAGAGCAAACTGGATAACACGATTTTTATAAAAAGTCTATCAACAACGTAGAAACGTATAAAAATAATCGCGTAAAACACGATCCTCATTGGTGTTGGAGAAATACAACGGGCAAATTATTACCCGTATTTAACAAAGGTAATCCTGTTATTATTTCAAATATAATTCATTATCCGTATAAAATTATTCGTACGCGTTTAATTGCATACATTGATTAATTCAGTAGAATGACATTTCAAACGTAGAAATAAATTCGCATCATCCTCTCGTACAGTTCTTCGATCTGTGTAAATATCCATTTTCATATTTGCAAAATCAAAAACATTTTACTTCAAAAAGAAAAAAAAATATATATATACATGTAATTTAAATATCAAAAATTCTCTTATCCTTCCCTGGCTGCGTCACTTTTAATAAAAATAAGTAATTTCAAGAAATCGTATGAGACCACGCAGACTATTTTCGATCGATTTTATCTTCGAGATTGTCGCTCTCCTCAGTTGAAATAAAGTTTTACATTGTACACACGTGCAAAGGGACGGTTGTCAAGGAACAGTGGTATGACTACATTCTCTTGGTTTTAGAACACGTCGCGCGGTTTTCCAGCGTTTTTTTCCGCCTGGCCGTGAATCGGTTGGCCCCCCTCGCGGCGATCGAACGAGCCCGAATGCGGAGGGTCGCACCACGTACGTACGTAAGTAGGTATCTCTGCTATGAAGAGCGACCGGGTCGAGTTGGCCAGGATGGCAGCCATGTAAATAGGCCAACGGCATAATTTATACCCGTCATGCCTAGGAACGGGAGAGCTGGCGCGGGTCTGCTGGGATCCGAACTGTCGACCGAAAAGCTGCAGAACACGCACGGTTTGTCGGATCACGACTAACACGCTCCCCGTACTTTTTATTCGGTCCCAAACGCTATCCACTCTCACCGTCCCTTTCTGTTCTTTTCTCCCGTGACAGGAATTCATCCGCGATTCCCTTTCTCTCTCTCTCTCTCTCTCTCTCTCTCTCCTTGCATCTTTCTCTTTCTCGCGTCTCTGCCGTTTCACCGCCAATTATTCGAGCATGGTTTTTTTTTATCGCAACGTTTTTTCCCCCGTTCACCGTGCCACCACCGTTGTCGATGATACCGAGGAGAATATTTTTTCTGTCTCCACAGAAACACATCGGTCTCTGCTCTCGAGAGTGCTGGTTCTTGTCCCATGGTTTTTGCTTTCGCTTCCTTTTTCCTCGTGTCGCTGTACGAGGAGTGTCAAGAAGTGTCTTCTTGTTTCCCGTCGGATCGACGGTTCGACGAGACGTCGGAGATTTCGAATCGCTCGATTTCTATTCGCGGTATAAAAACGAAATCGTCGATTCCTTTTGATCTTTTTTTTTGCCGCGAGAGAGGGGTAGAGAGAGAGAGAGAGAGAGAGAGAAAGAAGATGTGTGGTTAACTAGAGGTAATTAGAATCGACGACAAAACTGTGGCACGCAGTTGGAACAGTTTGTAATGGAGATTAATCGATCTCGGGGGTCGAACCGCTGCGGTGTGATTCCCACGGAGGGGAATCACCCTCCACTCGCTTCGAGATACCCCATATATTCGGCCGAAATATTATTCTTGGCCTTCGGTATTACTGCGAGGTGGTGGTAACGGAAGCCGGGAGTAGAGGAGAAAAGGAAGAATAGGAGCAACGCGTCGAACAACGCGTTGACGCAGCGCGTTGAGTAATAAAGCGTACGAAAAACAGTGCGAGTCAAAGCGAAGCGAGGCAAAGCAAAACGGAGTAAAGCAAAGCGAAGATGGTGTGGCGGCGCAGAGGGTGGCTGGATGGATGGGTGGGCATAGGCCAGCCGATAGAGAGAACGCGAGCGTGCGAGTGAATAGAGGGAGGACTCGGGAGGAGGGGGAGAAGAAAGGGAGGACAGGAGAATAAGGTGTATCAGGGCGAGGCAACAAACGGGCCTGGCGCGGAGAGAGCTGCTGGTGAAAGAGAGGGCGCCTGCGGGTAATTCGAGGGGGTTGTAGCGAGCTATGACGTCACTAGGAGCGTCATACCGCCACCCCTTCCACCCTCGATCAATGACGCGACCTTGCCGCCCTTCTGCACCCTTCACCGCCCTCGGCGACCCACGATTCTCCACGTTACCCCTTCGGGCTGAACTAACCCGTCCCAGTACTCAAAGGGGCGGCGGCTGTTTCTGCAACCTGGCAACCCTGTCTATATTTAGCATCCATTCCGTTCCCCACCAGCGGCATCTCCTCTCCGTTTCTCTTTCGCTCTTTCTCCGTTCTCCTCTTTTGGCTTGAGATCTACTATTCTCCGCGTAGAATTCTCGACTCTTCGTCCGTGTTACCCTTCTCCCTCGCACTCGATCAAATCACCCTTCTCGGGTCTTTGTCGCACCTCGTATGGCATACTCACTCTCCTCGTTGTTCCTGTGGTTTCTGATCACGTCACAATCTCTCTTTCACTTCGTCGCTCTTCATTCTCTCTCTCTCTCTCGGTCTCTGTCTCTCTTTCTCGTTTTCGTACTCGTACCACCTCCGTGTTCGTTTTACCTACCCTCGGCAGCGTGTTTCCCTCTGACGAGGGAACGATATAAACAAGCGGTGTGCGCCGGCGTCGACCGCGAGGCGGCGGCTCGAATGACGCCCGATCAACAGACACAACGAAAGAGAGGCCCGGGTCGCTCTCTCGTCGCCCGCATCCTCTTCCTTCGTTCTAGGCCTCCGCGGAGTCGCTGCCTGCCGCACGATGGAATCTCGCCGCGCGACGTTGTTTCACGCCGCGGTCACCCCGTGAACTACCTCCTCAGGACACCTCCTCGTTAATCCTTTGCCAAGTATTACTTTCAGTTTGCAGCTGCACGATCGCGAGCGTGGTGAGCGGGACTTTGTTTATGATACCGGCTGGGTTTTACGACGCGGCCTCTATCGCGATGTAGATAAGACGAGGAACGATTCATCTCGTACGCCCGGACTATCGATAAACCGGCGCGATAGTTCTAAATGGCCGCGTCAGCTCGGCAGACGGATCTTCTAAATCTGCTGCGAAACGTTCTTGCTCCTTTTTAATTGAATTCCACGCACGTTCGATCGATTTCGATCTCCGTTATTTCGCGATCGTCTCGGACTCGCTCGGGCTCAGTTACGCGCCCGAGGTCCACGTTGACCCGATACAAACATTTTCGCGTAAATAACATTCCCTGCCTCTCGTGGTTTCGTTGCTTCCAGTCATTCAGCAGAATCGAAGACGAGAGTTGTATTTTCGAATAGGAAAACCGGCAGATAAAATGGAAATAGAATGGAACAGGAATACAAGTCCTTGAAATAGAATGGGCAGGAGAATTCTTCGAATAGAACGGAATAGAAATAACAATCTCTGACCCGATGAAATATACGGGGAAACGATGGGATTATCGTTGCTTCGTACGTTCAAGCGGGATAACAAAAAGGCTCTCCTGTTATATCCCATTCGCAGAAGTAAGCACCTTTAGTGTTCCTCCATTTCTTTTCACCGG
Source organism: Lepidotrigona ventralis hoosana (assembly GCA_002806875.1). Taxonomy (NCBI): domain Eukaryota; kingdom Metazoa; phylum Arthropoda; class Insecta; order Hymenoptera; family Apidae; genus Lepidotrigona; species Lepidotrigona ventralis. The sequence continues at coordinate 3,728 of NIPQ01092603.1, forward strand.
ACATGTTGTTATTTCCACAACGGTCCGAAAATCTACATAGTTAGAATCGCGACTGTTTGTAGAAAATTTAACATTAAGTATGAAAGTACAAACATCGTGTAATATTAAGTATCTAACTCTAATTCAGTAGAAGCAATTTTCTTCTCGAGTCTCTTAGTTCTTTAATCGTATATATTCGCAAAATTCACGTTCGGCGAAACAATTATCCAAATGCGGACGAAACTTGCGCATTTCTACGAAGCTTCAAGTAGCAGGAATGCAAAGAATACGAAACATCGAAAATACAGTTGGAGTATTTAATAGACGAAACAATTCTCTCTAGTTAAGTCTCACTTTCTGCACTCGTGTTCGTGCAAATGCCCGTCGTAAATTAGACACCATAATCGAACTTCTGGAAAATTTCGAAGCTGCAAGAACGCGCAGAATGAATCAAACATTCAAAACTATGCAAAAGCTAAATGCTCGTCGTAGCTATCTAGGGGACGAAGCAATTTTCTGCTTAAATTCTATCTTTTTAATCTTCTTGTTATATCTGTAGAAAAATATAAGTTTCCGTGAATCCATTGGCGCATAATTCACAACTTGCGTCCCATTTAAAGAATTCTCTTTTCTACTTTATTCTAACTAATTTAAAGATACGAGAATGTACTGACTGCATTAAACATTCAAAGCATGGTACTCGTGGCATTTGTAATATATCTGGTAAATGAAACAATTTCCAACGGTTGCAAGCCGTTGCAAATTTGCGATGTTATTTACTCTACGTTACTCACTCTAAATCTACGAGTTTGACAAAAATTCCACGTTCGATGGTTAATTTCTTTATTTGTATTTTTTTTTAAATTTAATATGCAAACTATAATAATATGAAATATTATTGATTGTATATTACGATAATTTGTACTTTTAAATTTTGAAGAACAGCCACGGTGCAAGCGGCTGCTGCGACGATTTCCAGAAATTTTCGAGAAAACGTAAGCTTGGAGAATCATCGGTGGTCATTCGATATAAAGCTCGAACCGCTCTTGGTTAGATATCAGCGCTGATGAACTCGCCGTGAGCTTCGGAGCTCGAACTTGCAACGAATTCCAACGGGCGCGCTGGTAGGTGGCCGTAAAAATTCAACCGATTTAAATTCAAGCCCCTGGCAGCTCGGTTGGTCTCTCTCGTCCGGCGGCTGTTTCCACCAGGTAGACGAGCCGCGATCGATACGCGTTCTCCCGGCTTCCGTAGGAAGTTCGTTTAAATTATCATGATTAATGTTTATCGACAAGCTCATCATAGCCGGTGTATATATAATACATCTGGAGCGTCTCGTCCCGTGATTGGCCCGCGATCGATCGTCGTCGTGCCGCTTCGTCGTTAGCATGTGAATGAGGCAGAGTCGTTCGAATTCAGCTCGGCACGTCGTGGATATTCGTCGTGCAGCGACGGGAAGGCCGCGAGGGGGCGGCAGAGAGAGGGAGAGAGGAAGGGAGGGAGGGGCCGCGGGATCCATCGATCACCGGCCATTTGGCTGAAATAATTCGAATGCAAATGCGCCGGGGAACAGACGACACACGCGGGGAAGAACATTTACGAGCTAGAGTCCCGCGATGGTCATCCCCCACCGGCTGATAGGTGAAATTAGTACGCCGCACGTGCCCTCACCCCTCCCCTCCCTCGCGTGATCTCGATTTCCAAAACTTCTCTCGCGAAATTCTCTCTTTCTCTATTTCTCTCTGTCTGTTTGTCTGTCTGTCTGTCTCCTCGTTATTTCGTATCTGACCTACGTGTCACGTCGAAACTTCGATGCTAAAGAGAAAACGAGAGAGAGAGAGAGCGTCTCGTGTTTCTGTTCTAACACTCCTTCTGCCAGACTTTGACGCAGATAGCTCTTTAGCGACGCTTGGTACACAGCGGAATGGTTACAGCCTTTGACTGTATCGGTCGTATCAGTCTGCATTAGCTAAATTAATGTGGTACGTTCGCGGGATTGAGTACGATGGCGGATGATCGAGAGATGCAGCGGCTTCGCTTCAATCATAGGAAACGGTGCTAGTAGGCAGAGATCGACGATTCACGAGCGAGTTACGCCGATCTTTTCGTTGATCATTATCGTTTTAGAAATATTCTTGTTGCTAAACAGTACTTTTGAATATACTCTTGTTATTTCCAAATGTGTCTGCGAATCTATTTCACACGGATAAAACAGCAGACGTCTGTTATTCTTCGGACAGATTATTCAAGACAGACGTCGAGTATTTAGCTGTAAGAAGTCAGACCGATAAAAACGAAAAATTTTGAACGTTCTCTGGCAAAGAAAGGAAAGAGAGAGAGAGAGAGAAGCTTGCGGAATTTGATTATTTTTAGAAGAAAGCTCGCGCGAACGGCATCGCGTATCGGCGTTTCCCCTTTAAAGGTAATTACGGAGTTAAGGGGTTAAGCGTAACACTTACATCGACGTCGTAAAAATATTTATATACTTGGCCTTGTTTCCTCGCGTTTGCCTCGCGATCCTGCTTACATATTCCGCCTTAAGATACAATTTTTAAAGTCCTCGTTTTACGCCACTCTCCGCCGAATACCGGCCAGCACGTTGCCTGAATAGCAATGGATCCAACTTTAAAGGAGCATCCTGTTATTTAATACAAGAGAGGAACTTTCCTAACCTGCGGCCAGTGAGACAAAGAAAGAAAGAAAAAAAAGAAGAACGAAAGAAACGTCCCGTTGCAAAATTACGTAATCGTAGAGAACGTCTTTCGTTAAGAAAAATAACCTGTGAACCTGTTATTCCAAAAAAGAGAGCATCGCCATCGTAAATATTTTCCCTCTCTTGGAAGGTCTCTCTCCCTCTTTTCCTTCTTTTTGCATCGCGCAACTTAAACAGCAATTTGCCTCAATTTTCGCACTTATAGTCCAGCGGATATTTCTTTGTCGTTCGGTAAAACGGTTTTTACTTTGTACTTACCGTAAAAGTAGATTTTCTGCCGCTTTATTATTCATTGTATGTTAATTTGTCCGGTGTAGCCGGTTGTTCCGCTTGGCTTTCCGTTGCTTTTTACGTCAGTACTTCCCGTGTCCGTCGTCGTCCGCGAGGCAATTTTCCGTCCACGTTTCGCCCATGGAAATTTCGCGTGGCGCGGTTCATACGGCATCCAACGCTCGAACAACGTACGTATCTATCTTTAGATCGCGAAATCGCAGAAATACGGGGCAAGATTTCTGACAGTCTCTCTGCATAAATCATTACGCGCGCTTCCGCACTGCGGTCGGACAATTTACAATAAGCGAATATTTAACCCATTCGCGAGCTTTCACCCTCGTTGACCGTACCGCGTAAAAAATTCACTCCCCCGTTCCGTGCAATCACTGCGTTATTATGCTGCGGATGTTTATACGTATTCGTACACAATTGCAAATACGATTAAAGAATCAGAATGTAAGATTTTTGTTTTAGATATATTCCCTCTTCACTAGCTCAAATCAGATTTCATTTAAATTAGCGATTAGTGATTTGTCAGTTAAAAGTTAAAATTGAAATACCATCGCGTTCGTCGAATCAATACGTATATTTGATTTCTCTACATTCAATCCCGAGAATTCTTGCAAATTTTCTATCTTCTACGAAACTTTTCAATTACTACGTACAGTGGTATTTACAATTTCCAGTCGGTTCTTTCATTCTCTTTTTCGAATTTCCTCTCCGTTTCGATTATTTTCGCGTATTTTTAGAATTTCGTAATTCCGTTGGAAACAGCCGAGAGAACAATTTCGCGTGCAAATTGAAATATAAATTACCAATTAATCAGACGTATTCACTTACCTGTGACGCGATCGGGTTTCGGGGGTTGGTCGGAATCGAATCACACTGGCAGGTTACATTTAAATAAACGATCCTGTATTGTGACAAATTTGATTGGTATACAACGGTTTACAAGGGAATCGATCGTATCATGCCACGGAATGGTACGGGAGATGACGAAGGATACTCGAATCGAAGGTACAAGCGTAATTCTTATGCAGCGATCGGTGAAAGCGCAAACTGGAAGACGCTATTTTACTTCTTATTCCTCTTTCTTTTTTCATTTTTTTTCCCCTGCCTCGTTCTTTTGCTTGTTCGTTCTCGTTTCTCGTTTTTCTTTGTTTTTTCGTTTTTTCATTTTTTTTTTTTTTTGTTTTGAATTATTCGTTTGATTCTCGTCGCACACGTGATCTTCACGTTCCACTTTTTTTACGTAATTACGTGAAACTTCTCTTTCTTCCTTTCTTCTTTTCCTTTTTCTTCTTTTCGTCTCTTTGCGCGCTTCCTTCTTTTACAGCTTGTGGTGCATCGTCTGATCGGATAGTGGGGATATTCTACTGGATTTCCATAAATTCATTAATTGTTTCATGTCAACTACTTTCTTTCGATTATCAGTCGAATTTATTCGAAATATTTATCATTTAAAAATACTACGCGATTATTTTCGTATTGATTCTATGCGAGTGATTAAGTGATAAGTGTTTTCAGTCATTCGGTATAATATATTGCAAGATAAATATTAAAAGATAAATAACAGAGAAAAGATGAACAAAGATTATCTTCAGACACACTGATCATACATTGACCTATTCTACTGAATCTCTGCAAACATTCTCAAAAGTAATTCTGCTCTTTACTTTTTCTCTTCGTTCGAATTATTCTACCATTACTCTACCATCAAATTTCTTTTAGAAGATCTACTCACTTTCATTTCGTTACTTAGAAAATTAAAAATTCCTTTTCGAAGAACAGAAAAAAATGATGGAAGTATTTACGAGCATCCGTCGTAGAATATCCTCAATGTCTTTCGAGCTTCATCTTCCTCTTCTTTGTTTTCCTTTCGGTAATTTCGTGTAGAAAAAAAGGGGCGAAGGGAAGAAAACAGGTGAGTTTTCTCGTAATGACGCGCCGGGACGGTATACAGGGGGTTGTTACACTGTTCATTTTTTTTTTTTTTTTTCTTTTTTTTTTTTTTTTTAGATTTTCGTTCCGCTTTCGTATCTGCCGGGGGATATAGAAAAAGTGACGACGAACATCAATATGATCATGGAAACGTCAACGAGCACAACGACGGAGAAAACAAAAATACCGTCGCGTTCGTTAAATTTCAAGTCGCGCTACTTTCGAGAATGAGTTATTCTCGCGATTCGAGTTCGTTCCATCTTGAGCGTCCTTACCTCGGGCTCCGATCGACTTTCCAACATTTCCAGTTGAGAAAACAAGTTCCTCTTTCCTCTCTCTCTCTCTCTCTCTCTCTCTCTATTTTTCCTCTCTCTCGCGTCGATGTCTACGTAACGTAAGTTCAACAATTGGATCGGGAAAAAAGTGTTTCCGCTGCGTTCGAAGATGCAGCGAAATTGTAATTCCTCATCCGTCTTCAACGCGTTGTAACATCGCGGATCATTTTCCTCTCGAATCGTTCGCAACTTTCTTCTCTTCTCGTAGTACGCGCCTCTCGCGCATAAATTGTACATTGGATCAAATGGATCACGCTTCGTGGGGTGAAATGGCGAGAACGTGCGGCCTTCGATCAAGATCACTCTCGAGTATTTCTCTTCCGGGTCGTTCTGATGCTCCGTTAAATGCACCACCGTGTTCATCGTGTGTGTCTTACCATCGTTACGTTTAACGGCTTAATAACCCGATATACGTGATTTATCTATCGTTATTTAAACCGCTGATAGATAACAATTAGTCGTAATAAGAAAATCTGGCGATATGATAGGGTAGATCGATCTCGTCTCGCTGCCACGTATAAAACTCTGCTCTTGTCTCTCGTTTCGTTCTTTCGTTCGTTAATTTCTTCGCGGATCGACGGGTGGTGAGGGGAGGGGAGGGAAGAGGGGGGGATAAAATCGTGAAAGTCGAGAAAGAAACTGAAGTACGAAGTACCAAGGTTCGCGAACAATTGACGAACGGTTTCTTATTCTTTCGTTTCTCGATAATCGTCGGTTTATGGCAGTCTGTTCCGGCAAATAAATGATGGAACGAAGTTGCTCGACGGTAGGATAGCTAGAGTGCGTTCCAGAAAAATAGTTTTATACGTCGCAACATGCAATTTGGCTCCGCGATTTCTCTCCCCCTGTCCAGTACGGTACTACGATGACACTCGAACAACGATCGACGCTTGTTTCGCATTTAATTTCGTTTCTCTTTTTCCTTCTTTTGTTAGATTTTGATTTCAATTGAATGACGTATGGATTAACAACACCCCAGTCTGTCGCAAATTTTAATACAGATTACATTCATTCCCGTGCTTTTGATTTTCGCTTTTTTTTTTCACCGTTCGTGGCTGTATTATTTCGAATTTTAGACGGGCAGTGTTTTTCTTTTTTTTTTCTTTTTTTTTTCTTTTTTTGATTTCGTTTAACCTCCGTTTCGAAACGAGGGGCATCCATAATTTTAAAAGGGTATCTGTGTCACGTTTAAAAAAATATGTACATGTGCGCTTTTGATTTTCCCGGCCTTGATACACCTTTAGAATCGTGGAATTGATCGTATCAGTATAAAAAACGCTGATCCACAAAAGAGAACCGTTCGTAGCACGCTATTCCGCATGGCAAATTGCCTAAAAATTCCCAATTACGAAAGCCATTTATCCGATTCGAAGGGAAAAAGAAAGATGGACGCGTGTACGATCGCGTGCCCCCATCGATGGAAAATTGACTGTCTATAAATATACTGTCGCAAAAAAAAAAAAAAAGAAAAAGACATTAAAACGATCGAAACATCTTTACCAAATACACAAAATATCGCTGCCTTCTCTCTCGTCATGCAACGATATAACATTATTTCCCAGTTTTTGTTTTGTCGTCGTCGGTCAATGAGCTACTCCGCGAGCTTCTTCTTCTCCGTGGCAGCGTAGCACCGGACGTTATCGTTATCGGGAGAGATATCGTCTTTTGGCACGAAAAACCTTGGCCGTAAACGTCGTTCTTCGAGCCAGATCACGGCGATCCGACGACGCAAGGGAATCTCGTTCGTTTCGCGGCGCGAGAACGTGGCCTGCAAATGGCCCGCGTGTAAAAAGTGCGCGTGTCCGTCGACACAAAAGAAAAGAATTCTCCTTCGTCCTCCTCTCTCTCTCTCTCTCTCTCTCTCTCGGCTCGGATCGGCGCGAACTGGCAGTGATAGGTACTTACAATAATGCGTTTACACGATTATCGTTTAATCCTATGTCCACACGCACGCTTCCTCGTTCACGCATTCTCGCTCGTACGTTCGCACGTTCGCTTTCAATAAACGCCTATACGTATGTATATTTATATTTATATTTATATATATATATTTATATTTATATATATATTATTTATCACACACGCAGTACTCACGCATCGATGTGATTATACACCATTTTCTCGTCAGTTAAAAAACGTATCGCGGCTCCAGTGCTGTCTCTCTGTCGCTCGCTGCCTCCTTGCTTCTTATTTCCTTTCCTTTCTATTTTTATCTCTTTACGCAATTTTTATCTCTTTACGAGTATCCATTCTCGCGAGATCCACAAAATAGTTTACACAACGGTGTACAACGAACCGTAATCCGTAATAAAAACTTAACCGTCGCGGTTATAATAGTAATCAGAATAATGATAATAATAATAATAGTGTCACGTTTGCGGTCGATCGGTATTCCTTTCTTGCACGGTGCTGTTCTTAAGCTTCTCCTGAGACTCTTCTTTGTTCCGTTTTTATTTTATTTATTTTTTTCTTTTCGTTCTTCGCTCGTACTCTCCCTTCAGGATGTCATCAGACAGTTGCTTCCTTCCGGAATTCCTTTCCTTAGCGTTTCCTCGTTTCCCTCCTTCGAAATTACTTTCTCGTCGTTCTCGATCGATCCGCGAAATATCCTCACTTGCGAGGTACATCTATACATATATGTGCTGCGCGTACGTGTTTCGCGTTTCGCGTGTATCGACAGGGTTTTCTCTCACGGAAAATGGCAGTTGAGTGTGTTAGTTCGAGTTGCTGGTTGCACATGCACCCACCCCAGGACCATCGGATTCTACTATCGAATTTCGCGACCTGTTCTCGTCGCCGGTAGCCGGTCGTCCGTGTTGTCCTTCTCTCCGTAGTTTTTCTTCTCACACCTTCGACTCGCCTCGTTCCATTCGATTACAATACGTAATATATACAATGTACAAACACGGCCGCAACCACGAAGATACTCAAGATACGCCGAGAGCCATTCCATCGTTCGTTCCATCGAATAAGCGAGAAACGAACGCGGATAACTGAGAATCTTCGTCGATCGGCCGTGACACACACACACATACACGGCTCCTCTGCGTTCCTCTCGAGAACGTCCCTCGGCCTCCGCTTCAACTCCGCTTCCGCGAAAGGAACGCGGAACAACAGTTTTTTCGTTCGGGGGAAAGGACTCGACACGTCCGCGGGTGCTGAAAAATTACGCGTCTGGCAGTGCGATTCGAGGAACATGGGAACGCGGCCAACAACGAGGACGAACGAGGTCCTCAGCGTCTCGCCAACGCGGAGCTCGAGGACGACCGAGGGAGGCGCCGAGAAAGTCGAGCGTCGCGGAGATTCGACTAGCGGCAAACGCGTAGCTCGGGATTCATTGGACTTCATTTGGTGGATCTTTTTGGATCTTTGTCGGCCGATCGAACCGTTTCGAACCGATTGACCAGCCGGTTCGGGACAGGAGCTTTCGTGCTTTGTGGTTTATTGTTGCTTCCGTTTGTTTTCTTCTTTCTTTTTTCTTTTTTTCCTTTTTTTTTTTTTTTCTTTACGTGATGTACTCGGGTTTGTAGTCGCCGGGACGACCGCTCCAGACGCGCGGCGAAGCTGGAGTCCACGGCACCGCGATGTCGAGCATCGTGATGCTCGGCCTACGCACGAACGGCGAGAACCTCGACTTCTTCGGGCTCTTGGGCGGTGATTCCGCGAAGGTGACGCTTCTTCGTGGCGGTCTTCTGGGCGGCGGTGGCGGCGGTGGAGGCAGGGCCGCCATCAGCGGCGGCGGTGGAGGCGTGGGCAGGGAGATGGCGGGCGACTCGCCTGGACTCTCGTCCAGGTACTTTACACCTGGGTATGCGTATTGCTGTGTACCTGGTCGCCCTCGGTATTGCCAATCGCGTTTGCCGGAGCGTAGTACTGGAAATCCAATGGTTCACGCGTTAGGTCGACGCTGCTTTCGTCGCGTGCAATTGGAAAGGGGTGACATTGTTCTTTTCGTGTTGTGTGGACGGTGCTCTTCGTGATAAGGGTGAACTACCAATGTGTGTTTACGCTGCATATGAGTATGCGAGTTGGTTTGAATTGACTTAGGCTGAGAACAATGAAAACTACAAAATGATTAATTTTGAAATGACTGTTCGTACTTGGTGAAATTTCAGTCCAAGATCTGAATTACCTATTAGGATTAGGCTACATTTAAGGAGGGGAGGGAGGTGAAAGTTTGAACGGAGAGTGATAGATTTAAAAATATTTGTTGAAATTCATCGGGGAAATATTTAGATGGGAGGAGTCTAAAAAGGATCATTTGGCACTTTATCCATTAAAATTATTAAAGGATTTCTTATCTTTCATTGTGAATGTTTGATTATTAATGTAAGTTGTACTAGTATTAGTGTTGTAAAGTTATGTTTTATGTAAATGAAATTTCAGATAATGAAATGGTAGGGTGGTGTACTCGAATGTTGGCATCTGAAATGCTGTTTGTTGAAAGAATAATTATAACACTCATCATCTCAGATTTCGTTTTACGTACCGTTCTTTGAGACGAAAATTTCAAACTCACATTGGACTTCGTTTCTATTATCAAAACCATTAAATTTGCTTCGTTTCAATTATCCTCTCGCAAGCGTATTTTTAAATATTTATTTTTTCACAGAAATAAAAAATAGGAAAATTATTCATCGTCGTTTTTAAAATTTTCAACATTCGAATGAATTGATGTCTGTATAATCTTACAGTTCTTGATATTCATATATAGATAAAAAATACAATTAAATTATATAAAATAAAAAAAAATTAAGAAAAATAAAAAAATTGTATCTCCTCTCCGAAACAAATTTAGCAAAGACTTTTATTTAATACTCATTTTCCTCGAATTACTCCATTCCAATAATGGAATCATTTTACCTGTTGAAAAACCTCTTCGACATTTTCCACAATAATCATCTGTACACATTTGTTACGCCCTTCGTTATTTCTTTCTGTTGTGTTGTAATTGAACGCGTCTCGCCTCCGTGTAAACGTCTACAGTGTGCAAATAATTACCATCCAGGGTGGGAATCACGTGGTCGCGTGTATTACGCGAGAGAGTGGTACAAAGTAATCGTGCCGTGAATCGTGATGTTACAAACGGCGTTCTCTTTGTAAAGAAAGAAAGAAAAAGAGAAAGACAGACAGATAGATAGATAGATAGATAGATAGATAGAGAGAGAGAGAGAAAAAGAAAAAAAGTGTGTTTCGCGAACGTTGCATAAAATTTTCCTCGGTCGTCGTTCTATCGTCCTGTCTTTTGTGAAACGTACTTGCTCCGGAAGAGTAGAGAAGCGAAAGAGAAGGAATTCTATCGGCTGTCTGGCGTGAGAGAAACGACACGATGGAAGCGAGTCGTCATTCGACGCATAGTTCCGTTCAAAGGTCTGTTTACACTGTTACTGAAAATCCCATTTGCGCGCGTTTAAAGCTCTTTAGAAACGAGAGAAGAAAAAAAAAAAAGGAAAAAATGGAACCGCGCTTAACACATATCGTTTGAAAAAAGAAGAAATCTCCCGAAAAGCCAAAAATTCTTTCGATGTAGGTTTGTGGAATGATATAACGTTCATTCGGGCTTTGTTCAACGCAGATAGTCTCGAATTCGTGAAACTCGACGCGACACGCGTTGAGTATCGATCGTTCCAAAGATCATGTGATTTGATATTAATGATTTGATCGTGAACGACGATGTCGACAGTTTAGAACATCTGTCATTAAGCTCAACCCTTGAATGGTATCATTGAGCATTAGGAGCCATAATAATTTAAATTTTATTTAATCCTCTGTAACCAGAGTTTCGTTTGTTTATTGAAGAAAAAGGTGATCAATTAATTGTAGTTACTTGTTCCAATTTAAAATCTGTTAGAAATAAATTATTTGTAACCGTATTTCTGTAATTGTATATCGAAGCAATAAGTATTTTTAAAATGCGTACATGTAACTCACATAAAGTTACAGAGGATCGACTTTGAAATTTTATTCCTAATCTATGCCAGAAAGACTGTAAAATACAAAGTGAAATTAATTGTTCAAAATTTCATCAATAAATAGATTACTATAGGCGTGTAGCAATCAATCATTCAGTAAGTTCAAGTAAATCAATATTTCAATATTATTATATCGTAGTATAATATCACTATATAAATATATATATTCAATAAATCAATTATTTTAATAAATTATTACGGGCATACATGATACAACGATACCACGTGAAGGTTAATTTACTGTTCTACACGAGTAGCAGTGTAAACGCAGTCCAGTGTACAAGCAAAGCTGCATGCGATTCGACCAATGTACGATCTCATTCGCACGATTCTCTAAAAAGAAAAAGAAAAAAAAGGAATGTCGCTACAAGCCATGCTCAGTTCGCGATCAGAAGCCAGCGTGATCATTTCATGATCATTTCAAAGCTGTTGAAAGCTGAAGGAAGAGCGATGGAACGAGAGCCAGGAGGTAGAAGGACGCCTTCTGTGTACTTGAATCGCAAAAATGCAAGTATCAAGATTGTATGCTGTACAAAACAATCCAATTTCCGATAATTTGATCATTCTCTCTCTAATGAATTTATCGTGTTGGATTTCTGCATTTGATGAATATCGTGCATCGATGGGGAGAAGACTATGCAATTGTAAAAGAACATGATCTACTATAATCCAATTTCCGATAATTTGATCATTCTCTCTCTAATGAATTTATCGTGTTGGATTTCTGCATTTGATGAATATCGTGCATCGATGGGGAGAAGACTATGCAATTGTAAAAGAACATGATCTACTATGTAAGCCGCTTTGAAACGAATGCTCGAGAACAGTGACGCAAAGTGGCTGACATAAGAGTGAACAGTCGCTTGCCGTGAAAGCTTTCAAATGAGCGAACGAAAGTCTGAGAATCCAAATTTTCACAAATCGATCAGTTTAATGAAGTTCCAAAGAAATAGTTACGCTACTGATGATTTGGTGATCGAAATCTCTAACGAGAACGTGAAAGAGAATGAAACGAATGAGAGACTTAGGCGAACGCTATAAGTGACGTATAGGAGAAGCAGAAAGGAAAATTAGGAGAGAGAGACAGAGACAGAGACAGAGAAAAAGAGAAAGAGAGAGAGAAAATTGGTACACCAAACGAGAGACGCAAAATGGGGGGGGGGGAAGGAGGATTTAAAATTAAGGGCTAGATAGTACTCACATATGGTCCCGGGAAAGGCGCATGCATCCTCCGTCTAACTCTGCAGTCCGTACCACTAGAGACAAAAACAAAAGTAGAACGAAACGCGCAAAACGAACAAAAATTACGTCTCCTGCATCCATCGAGTACAAAGAGATAGAGACAGAGAGAAACAGAAAGATAGAAGTAGAAAAAAGGAAAGAGAGAGAGAGAGAGAGAAAACAGAGCTAGATAGATAAAGAGAAAGATGAGGAGATATATAGAGAAAAGAGCGCAACACATCCAGCCAGCCGCACATCGCACGCATGTACGTATAATATATCTATTTAATTATGTATATATTCATATATATCCATCCATCTATATATATATATATATACATATATATATACATATATATATATATATATATATATATATATATATATATATATGATACTTGTTTATATATAATTTCGTATATATGAGACAACGATCGATTATCGCCCTTAGGTCGATCGTGTCATCGAAACAGTCCTCGAGAACCATGGNCAACCATAGTACCCGTTCGAAATTCTCGATACTTAGGTCGATCGTCTTTCGATCAGAATATACACGTCGAACGTATACACGCTGCTAACTGCATGCCAAACGTATTCTATCATATGCTTCTATATGTATACATATGTACGTATAGGTTCTTGTATTGCACGGAAATGCATAATGTAGCCCGATGCGGCCACGTTGCGAGCGTANGTACGTATAGGTTCTTGTATTGCACGGAAATGCATAATGTAGCCCGATGCGGCCACGTTGCGAGCGTATGTTACACGATACATCGAGATCGTCGGTTCGAAACACGGGGAGAAAAAAAGGACGAAAACGTTCCTGGATAGAAAGAGACATATAGCGGTGAGGCACGCGTGGAAGTATGCGAACGGGTATTTCGAGCTTTACCGAGTGACGAAGAAACATAGGCGGAACGTTTCAGTCCGTTTCTCTGTTTGTTCAAACACGATTCTACACGAGCTTGTTGTTAGTCTAACCGCGTAATACGCGTGCGATCGATACACAAGGATCTAGAGGTGGTGGTTCGTCAGGCTACTTACCCGGCCATTGTCGAAATCTCGACCGCCACCGATCGTCAGTCGGGCTTTCGCCTTCATTGCGTCCGACAATGGGATCTGAAAAGTTGCAGGCTCTGATAAATCAGATCCGTTCCCTTTTTTTTTCCACGGTGGAAAACGATTGTTGATCGGAAGAATCTCGCTGGCGAATTTTTCGACATTGTCGTACGTATGTTACTGCTCGGCCGGCGTTTATCAGACATTTCAAAGTGTAGAAGTACAAAGAGAATATGCAGAACTGTACGAAGTATTCAAACCGAAATGTTTACTTATCTTGCAACATCAAGAATTTAAAAAATAATTAGAAAGTAACGTTAGTGTTTCTTGATACATTATACTATATTTTGAAGATATTAAACAGAAGATTCTAGTAATATTTTTTTTCTTCTTTGTTCGATCGATGTTTTACGAACGGGAAGTGCAAGTTATGAAATCCTATTTGGCAGTGATACCAATTCGTTACCTTCGCTCTGGTAGCTTCCGTGTGTGATTTGTAACAGAATTCTAGCAGCGCGACGGCCAGCGCTAAAAGCAGGCCACCGATGAGGATGTAGAATATCCCTGCTACGTTGCTGAGGGATAGCTCGTTTCTCGAAGCATCTTGTTTGTCCCCGTGTCTGCATTCTGTTCTGTCGTACCACCATCGGTTCACCAGTTTCGTCAATTCCCCATTTTCCTTCAACGACAGCACCGCCAGGTTTATGGGATCTCTGTAACGTGTCAAATATTAGATAAATGATAATATTGGGAAAATATGGTATCACACAAAATACGATATTCTAGGGATCTTAGATTGCAGACATTAAAGTACAAGTAGAAAACTACGTTCAATGAGAATTCAATCGATTATTTTGATTGTCGAGTCGCTTCTCTGAATTCCCGCACGGTTCTCTCGATTATTCTTAAAGACATCAGCAATGCAACGCACATTCTTGTCACGTGCAGCCAAATCTGCACGCGGCCTCGTGCATTCCATGCATGCGACTAGGAATCGCTCTTTATTCATAATCAATATCCTAAACTAACTCTCTCGCTTGTCGTCCATGCGAATGTTCGCTGCGACGATATTATCTGAGAAAATGATNCGTTCGAGCACGTTGCTTTGAAAATGATTTCGCTCGTTCGCGAAGTGGCAGACCTTTTGTCGATTCTTCGCGCGTCGTGTGGAATTTTCCGGTTGTATTTCCTCGCGAAAGGTTTCCCTTTTCAATCGCAGATGACGATTGAAGGTTGGAGGATTAATAACGCACTATGATTACAACGCTCTCAAATTTGAAAGAAGTAATTTTAAAAGAACGAGATTTTTAGAATCCATTTTACAATGATTGAATTTTCCAACAGGCCATCGGTGATGTTGGAAAAATTACAATAACAGCAGTCCTTTTGTTGTTTCATACCGTTTCATTAAAACGGGAATGTTTCTAATATTTTCAGCGTATTGAGTGGCACGGTATTTTCGTGCAACATATACTCGAGCGTGTACCGTCAGTGATGGCTATCACTCACGTTTTGTATACGCTGAAAGCCGCCAGTGATTTAAATGGAAAATGTGGAGTACATAGAAGGCAACATAGCTCCGAACATATTAAATATTTCTATTTACGTAGAAGTGTACTTGAATCTTTTTCACTGCGATGGACGCGTTTCAATTTTATGACACTTTGAATCAAGTTTACACAAGTCATTGATTAAAATATCATGAAAGATCGATCAGTCACGTACAATTTGTATTGTCAAATTCTGCTTTTTAATATGAGAAATTTTAAAAATTCTTTTTCCCAAAAGTTTCAAGAAACTGAAGTATTTGTAGTGCGATGATAAATTATTGCTTGGCCCTGAACGTGTTAAAAGCAAGCAAGTATAATAAAGTAATAAAGTTTACTTGAGAGGAGATCCCAATGGCGTCGCTACTCCAAAGCCTTTGGCATCAAGGTTCCTACCGACTTTCATCGTGTCGCAGGGTTCCCTCTCGTTTATATACTCGTTCTTTGGACTTTCGATCAAGAGGGCGTATTTCCCTTTGCTTGTCCTGACCCTTCGTATACCCTCGTCGTATGTTTTCACGAACACGTGCTTCCGTGAGTTCATGAACTCCCACATTTTGCTGTAGAGATTAATCTGCGATTTCTAAGGGAGAAAGAAGAATATTCTATTTACGTCTTTCGAGTTATATACTTGAAATATCTTTTAGTTTTAATGTATCAAGCTATAACTTCAAATCAATTGTTTTTCTAGATCATTTTAATTATTGAGAATCAATTCTTCTCGTATTAGCAGTATAAGTCGACCTTAATTTTATTACAATAATATTGCAACTGCTAAGAGATTTTTTTTGTTGTAAATATTACTTATTCGATATTTACACATATCTTCATTTCAGAATATCAAAATCGAGGATCGTATGATTTGAATTTTTTCTACTAACTTTTACTTGCTACGAACGAATCTTTTATAGGATTCACTATGCGTGTAATCATTCACGATCGTTACAGCCTTTTTTTTTCATTAAATTTTAGAATGAACTTACTCGAAAAAAGTCCCAAGTAGATCCGTAAGATAGTGTACCGTATTGCACTTCCGTTTGCGAGGCCAGGTCTTCCGGCGAGTTAATCGGTGCGACCATCCTTTCGACGGTTAGAAACGCGGCTAAGTTAGCGGTGTAGGAGGAGATTAGAATCAGGGTGAAGAACCACCAGACACTGCCGACTATTCGTCCTGATATCGACCTGTTAAATGTGATTTCACCAGTGATGAATATTAATTGGTAATTACTTGCGAATTAGTGGCTCAACTAATTTCTAGGAAATTATAGACTTGTTCGAAATTAACGGGAATGTAAAATGTTTTCTCACAGTAGTGAATCATATTTTGCAAATTATTCATTCTACTAAGATTTCGGAGAATATTTTAAACCACAAAGTTCTCTATCGCAAGTTTGATCGATGTTAATAAATATCTTTGTAACAATATTAAGAAGCTTAATGATATCTTATTTGACGATCAACACTCGTAATTATTTTATTCGAAGTCTATAACTTTATAGTTCTCTAGAAAATTGCAACTCCGTAACTTATCAGCTTACTGATATTATTAGAAACCATGTGATTATCCGCGAGCTATCTCGCTACTAAATGTAAAAAAATAATCATTAAGGCGTTGCCTTATCAAACCATCTGAATAACCACCGTTATCCCGAAGATATCTTCTAAAGAACGTACTAAACAATCTCAGGTCTATCATTACCCCGAATATATTACAACGAATCACGCATAATAATAAGAACACTTTAATAACCATAATTTCCTTGCTCGAGCTTTATACTTTCGCCTTCGAACGCAAGGAAACCTGCACTTTCTACAATTTCTCCGTAATAAATGTTTCGCACCTTCTTTCTCATTAACTTTCTCGGCAAATCTGCTCGCCGAAGTGAAAGAACAAGACGTAACTTTCTTCCCTCTCGAGGAAGGTTACTTTGTGATCGAGTTGCGCCTTCGCGCCACAACGGATGTGACGATATTTAATAACGAGGAAGCTTCGCGAGCCGCGGAATCGCGTTGTGGGAGGAAGAAGCGAAACGAAAGAAAGAGAGAGAGAGAGAGAGAGACCAGCGGACACAGGGGACAGAAAGTACCAGAAAGCGAAATTTACAATTCATATCGGCGCCGCGCGAATATTTAAACCATTAATCAAGGAGGCTACCGCACGATCGCCCGGCGACGGAATGGAAATTAATCGAGACCCAGTTCCAAAGTGGCCGAAACCAGCCGCGAAAACGTCGCGATCGCTCGCCCGAAAAGATTTACGGGACGTCCGGATCGCGAACAGTTTCGTCCTTTGTAATTTCTAGCCGTGTTTGTTTTCACAACTCGGCGACGATATATTTTCTGCTGCAAGGGGACTTAGGACGCGTTTCGAGAGCTTCGTGTTCTTTATAAAATATGTCGCGTCTCGCGGTTTCGCGGGACGAAATAAATAAAGCGAAATGAAATATATTGGAATTGATAGGAGAGAAATACGAAATGTTGTGTTCTATATTGTACGAGAGACGTTCAGCGACTCGTGGTCAGACAGTTGTGAGAGTAAAAACGAGTCGAAGAGAAGGAATAAATAGAAGAGACTAGAGATATCTTAAAATTTTCCTATCAAAGTCCTCGTCTTCGGGAATAATCGAGTTCGGGCATGTACCAAGTATATTTGAACTCGGCTATGTTTCGACGAAATCTCAAAGTAAGAATCGTTTATACGTAAAATTCCTTGAATGACAGGACATATATTAAAAACACATTTTATTCAGAACAAGAATCCTTAATTTCTTAATACGCATTTCACACGCCTACAAGCCTGCGATCTCTAGTGAAACAGCTCGTGCGAAAGAGCGAGAACTTTGCTTCCGCATGAAATTAGATCGATATTTGATGTGCGTGGGAGTAAGGATATAAAAGCGAAGAAGAAAGGAGGAATTGGCTGTAGAAGACATTGTATATGTACAATCTGTCTTGGTCGGCGGTGGAGCGTGTCACTAATGGAATTTTCGAGCCGCGGCTACGAAACGGCACGCTCATTCAAATGAGCCGCCCTCGAATAGCCCGGGAGGCCTAATCGCGGCGCTGATTGCCAGAGAGCCGTTCTAAATTACGCCCGGCACGAGACTCTGCGAAACGTAATCCGATTACAGTCTGATAATTCGGCCCACGCCACGTTTATAATCGCCGTTTACCGCGATACGCAGTTGTAATTTAAACGAAGGAATTTGCAACAGTAATTGCCATGTTCCTTAACTCTCTCGCCAGGGGGGAAAGGGGGGGAATAGATCCCGATAAATCACCCTCTTAAAGGTTATCATCGCTCAACTATCTGCTGCCGGACGGCGATGGAGATCGTGCGTTGAAGGACACCTTAAATCTAACCCTCTATTAGATCATTACCTGTGAAACGTCCGTTTTCTCTTGTTAACGCGTTGCTATTAATTTAAGTGCTACATTAAGCTAATTCTCTGGTACCAAGAAAGCCTATCTTTGCGCGTTTCCGTAAGTGAATGATTTTGGATAGTCGTTAGGATATTCGAAGAATTATTATTATTGTAAATATATTTCTCTGGTGAAAAATGTGTAAGTTCAAGAGCGGATTTGTATTGACGTATGTTAATGCACATTGATTTTCTAGATCAAAAATCTGCTATTATTACAACGTGTTCTACACTGAAGTAAAATTTGTATTTCAATAATTAAAGTAAAAATCTTTCGTCTCGTCGTCGAAAGCTATTCATTCTACGACTTCTGTCAATGCAGCCTGATTGTTAATAATTGGAAACGTTAAATCCACTTGAAAATAAAAATTGAATATTGCACGATCAGTGTAACGTATCGTTACGATAACCCCGTTAATTACGAAATGGTTTACCTTCGTGAGGACTGCAACGCGACGAACCTTTAGACCCCTTATCCAATTTATCCGATTATCAGACAACGCGCCCGTTGACCCGGCTAAAAGGCAGCCATTTTTCAGCTGTGCGACGCGTACTTTGCGTACTTCACCCAGTTTGCTTGTTTCGCGGAAACAGAAACAGGCCGCAAAACGAAAGTAGCTATAATTACACGTGAAAGAAGCCAGCTATCTTTCTGCTCGCAACACGCTACAGTTCGTATCGTATCGTTGTTCCGCTAAACGACCAGGCCAAACACTTTTCAGACCTTTCGTCCAGGTGTGCTATCGCGACGCCGATAAAAGATGTTCAACTCACTTTCTCGCTGGACGCGTTACGCGATAGCTTCGCAGTCTCACGTGATAACGCGAAGCTTCACCGACGAGCAAACTCGAACACGGTGTAAAAAAGGAACGCCTGTTAATCGAGCGAGATTGTAGTAATTAATTTTTACAAAGCTCTAGTCTGCGCTGGAAATAGCGAGCCATTTTATCACGAAGAGGAGGCAAACGAACGATTACCTGGGCGATATGTCGCAACCCTGCTGCATGAACGCTGCCAGAGCGAACCAGAGGCTGTTGATGATGCTGAAGTCGTTCGCCATGCTCGACGTCGGAATGTGCGGCGATCCCTGCGATCCGTGCGGATGTTGCAGCGTGGGATCGTTCCTCGTGGCCATCGTCGGATCCCCGCCGCTGCTTAGCGTCAGTACTCTCCACTCGTACGGCGAGAATCTATGGAATATGAATGGAATTAATGGTAAAGTTTCCATGGAGAAAGTTACGTATACCTATTTTCCTTTTTTAATCTCTTTGCCTCAAGATTTCAAGATTTCTTCAATTCCGAAACTATTTCAACTTTGAAACTTTGTTTATTTCGCTGTGTGTTTGATTGTATAACTTTAATTTAATTATGTGAAGATTTAATACTTTTCTGTAATTTTGAGATTTAATTACATTTAAACTTCTTTGATCTTCTCTTTCTCTGATCTTAAGATTTTTAACAGATTTTTAAGTGTCTTTGGTAGGGAAATAGATTTCGGATTAGTGAATTGGAAATTTATTGGGTCATAGATGTTGTCCCTATCATAACTCACGTCTGTTACCTTCAGAATCTTTGTGCAATAAAGAAAACGTAAAAAATTTCCCTATCACGTAAAAAAAAAAAAAAAAAAAAAAAAAAAAAAAATTTNGACTTCCTAGCAATATTTTTCTTTTGTGGTTAATCAACCAGAAATTATTTAGAGAGAGAGGCAAGGTGTCAAATTATTTCGCGATTAGAAAATCCGATTGCTTATCGGCCCTTCATCGAGATTACGATCGAATTCTCGTCGTTATCGTACGAAATCGTATTTGATGCGGTCACGCGAGATAGAGACACACGAGATACAACACGTGTAGAAACTGGAATAAAAACAGTGACGATTTATAGTCCTGGCGTTGGCATTGGATCGCGATAAATGCACGTGTAATTGTCGTGACTCCGCACGTAATCGTGTGATGCTTGGTAAGAAGGTAAACAAGGTTGGCTGGTGTGTAATTAGCCATCGAGAGGAAAAGGCTAAGGGGAAAGATAAGGGGTAATGTCGTGTGGTTTGTGGGTGGCATTGAGTGTACCGATCAATCACGGTCACGGAAATTTCTGTGACAATAAATTACTGCTCTCTCTCTCTCTCTCTCTCTCTCTCTATCTCTCTAATGCTAAGGATTGATTTTTCTTTTCCCTGATTTACACTGCAGAGAAAGAGAATGTATGTATCGGAGTGTATCAAAGCATAAAATATATAAAAATATATATATAAATGGAAATTCAAATGTGCAATCCTTGCTATTTTATATGATCGTCGTAGATGCTTCCCTTGTAGTTTAATTTATCTACTTAATTAAAAAATTTCTTCGAAAATACAACGTTGCAACAAGTACTTTTACATTGAATACTATGCAAATTATCTTAAATAGAATTGCAATGCCCGATGGAGAACAGTGCGAGGAAAGAAAATTTCGAAATTTTTAACGCTTCGCGAAAGTTTACTTGTAAAAGATTTCATTACTGCGAGAATAATGAAATGAATGAAATGTTGCGTTTAAATTGAATTTTAGAGATATTAAATGCAATTTCACGATGGAAGAAGCATCAAACGTACGAAACGTACGTACTCTCTGCCTCGTGTCTGACCATATACCGACCGTATTTACTTAGCGCGTACCGCGAGTAGCTGCAGAAAAATCACATTTACCTGGACACGGTAAAAAGTACGATGGATACACCGATGTACGAAAAGACCACGCACACCCAAATCTCTTTGCTCAGCGGATTCAGAAAGCTGAACACACCGGGTTTCTGTTTGATGGGCTTCTTGATCATAATACTGATTCCCAGCGACATGAATGGTTTACTGAAGTCGATCACTCGTTCACGTTCAGACGTGATTGTCATCGGGGCGATGGCAATGTCTGCTTCCTGAAAATATATCACAATCGTTAACGGAACAAATAATAATAACGAATAATATTACTAATATTTTTTTATAATAAATATAGTAGTAGCAATGTATTTATTACTATTAAAATTACTAAACAATATAATAGATAACAAATTCGTACAACTATTGCTTGACAATAACGGTGTGAATTTTAATTTTTAACACTCGTCAAACGCGAGTAAAAAGCTCTCGTGTTTCCCTTCTCGTTCTTTCGTAGTTCGCCCACCAGATGTAGTTTCGAAATGTGCCAGACAAAGGCGCGGAGAGCTTGCAAGCTCGAGGCATCTGGTGGACGAGCCTCGAATCTTTTGCCTAAAGATAAAACAGCTCGTTGAACGAGCTTCGCTTCGAGTCGGACCTCGCGATCAATAGTACAATCTTTGTACGTAGTTACATTAAATTGTTCGATCCGCCTGAATGCGCCAACTTGCCAGGATTTTTGTCACGGGAAACGTATCTAAATCGTGATCAACTACGTATCCGTTCTCTGGAACTTACTTTGCGAATCAGCTCGCCGACCATGCCGTCCCAACCACCGGGAACGTCCGGATTTTCCATTCCGTATTTGCCGTCCTTTACTATTCGTAATTCGTCTAAAAGAAAAGAGGGCAGTTTAATAAGTATATTAAATTTATCCAGTATTTTACGGATTGTGAGACTATCGTTCAAATAGTGGGGATTTCTCGACTGTTTGGTTTTAGTTTGGATAGGCGCTAGGGAAGAAGGTTCTTGAACTTTTAAGGGCGGGGTGATTCGTGGAACATCACTTTCTTTCTAGTCTTGTTCATAAAAATTGGCATGTTAAAGACGTTAAAGACAACCAGGATTCACACGAAGCTTATTATCGATATGATGAAGTTGTTCGATGAAATATTGTACAATTGTATAATAATTGGGAGTGGTCGGAAAAAATAGAAAAGCATTCTTGCAGGTTAATTTAGTTTTAGATTAATTGCCTTGCAAAGAATTCTACAGTACCAAAGTACTAAAAAATATATACCGTGAATATATTGTATATTGTATAAATATATTAAACATACTTACACGATATTCCCAGTTTCTTAGCTATGAGATCAGCCAGATCTTTGCAATAGCCCTCGTAACTATCATTGCCAGTTAATATCTCTCCGGTGTCTGACTTCTTCTTCATGATATACGGCTCCTCCTGTCATTACAAAATGACAAAAATAAGTAAGTAAGTTTAGTCGATAGAAATTTCCATTTATGCAGTCAATCTCCATTTGATTCACATATACACGTAGTTATAGAAATACACTCTCGTCTAAAAGAAAATTTAACCGTAATTTCACAACTAATAATAAAGTAATAAAAGATGCACTTTTAATAAAATTCCGATCAGCCTGATTATCAATTGATAAAATTGTCAATACATATATTATACATCTTATACATTTTTTTAGTTATTTTTTCGTAACAAATCAAGTAAATGCTATTTCTTTTTTTTTTAAATAGCAGAGATTGATTTCTTCCAGAAATTCATTAACTTTTCCTTCTTTGTCTGATTAACTTCCAAACAATGTGTATATACACGTTGTGCGAGTAGTTTCTTACCACAATGGTAGTGACAATGTAGGTCTTGTTCTTCTCGATTTCGGCGTGCGGTCGAAGTCGAATGTATTTCGCTGCGATGGCTTGGAATCCAGCCTCGTCCGTCCATTCAGCCACCTTGAAAGGTAAATCGTGAATGGTTAATACCTCTTCGATCGCGTTGCTGTGTCTGTGAGGTTCATGCACAGTTGAGATGTTTGTGCTCGTGCATGTATGGTCGATAGTCGTCGATGTTCGATATCGTCGCGCAAAAGTCATCGAACCGTGGATTCCGTCAAAGAGCAAACAACATAGAACGACGAGAAATTAAAAGGGATTCACGTTGTATCTTTTTTCACGCAACGATTTTCAGCCCCCCTCTCTCTCCCCCTCAACCCGTGTTTATTTGTTTTTCCTCTCCTTTCGCTTTTTCACATTGGAAAATTTCGAAACTGTTTCGATTACATTTTGGCCTGGCCAAAAGCTTGCCAGGGGTTCGGGCAAAGGGGGCGAGAGGGGGGGGGTGGAGGGGGTGAAAAGCGACGGTACACGCGGCTCGAAAAAAATATTTACTTTGACCATGGCGCTGTTGACCGTCATCTCGACGACATGGAGGGTGTAATTGTGCCTGCGACCGTCATCGTTAAAGCGAATCTCCCCCGTCAGTCCCTCGATCTCCACCTGAAAGTTTAAATGTGAATCGACGCGTCAGCGATCAATTTGGAATATATTCGTTTTGTTCGTTTTTAAATACGAAGCAGCGAGTGTTTGCGAAGATTGCGTTTTCTAAAAAAAAAACCAGCTTTTTTTCATTTTTTTTATTTTTTTACTCTTCGAGGTAACGTTTCATTTTTTTTTTTTTTTTTGGACATTACGTNATATGGATATGTATATATGTTGTATTAAATGTTTTGAAGATAGGATGGTATTTTTAGGGAAAGTGTGATTTTAATCAAAATGTCAATATACCATGACTCACTTTCATGTTATATGCTCGATATGGTCGGATTTAGGCGTTCGTTTAAAAGTATCTAGTAAAATTTCGAAAATTTTCGTTGCTCGATATGTTATTCCGTTCTGAAACGATTATTAATACTAAAATGAAAATATCTCCGTTCTTTGAGTGCTTGAAAATTTAAAAAGAATTACTTAGAAACAAAGTGAGTGTATCGTTAATTTTTTTTTTTTAAAAGTCATCACTCATACTCAAAACTCATCTTGGGATAGCTTCTTCAGCTTCTTAATTTAAACTATCCCTTTCATGCTTCGAAATTGAAATCCTTTGAAATGTATATCGAATTAACTTTAGACGTATACCATTTCAAGTGTATCTGCTCTCCGTTAGTAATTCGAAATGATTTCAAGTCCAAATGATTTCAAGTCCAAATGATTTCGTCTATACAAATTCGACTAATCTGTACAATCTTGTTTCTTTCTGTGAATCATCAATTTTAAAGAAGCAAATTCATTTGGCCCAAGGGAAGTTTCACGGTCTTGTCAGGCAACAAATTAACGAAAAGCAGGAGAATCGAAGATATAGGGACGTCACTTCCGGTGTGGCTGTACACGTTCGTGCATTGAACGGAGGTAGAGACGATCTGACGTGGACGTAGGAATGCCGTTAGAGTCGGAATAACCGCCAATTACTGTCAATGGCAGAGAGACCTCGGCAAGGGTCCTTCGCAATTTCGGTTGCCAGGGGTATTTCAGATATATACGATATCGAGTATTTCTGCGTCTCTATCCGCGACTCGAGAATTTCCGAGTGAATCATTTTGACAGATCTGCGTGGCCTAGAGACACTTCGTGACTTTAACGTGGATATCGGCGTTCCTCCAGAATGTGTACCAATCCATTAGGATTTATGCGTAGTGAATAAATAATCGTGTTGTTCAGAAGAATTCATGAAACATGAATGAGTTTGTGGTTCGTGCACTCGATAGCAGAAAGTCTAGAAATTTTCTGAAGAATTGTATGTAATAATTCTTTTTGATTTATTTTGGGCCAAGTTGGGCATTGTGTTACAGTTTATATTATATTTCGGAAAGGGTATCTAGTAGTTTGATTCCTTTTTTTTTATATGTCAAATCTCTTAGTAACTCGTGTTTCTTTCTTCTTTTTTTATTTCGAATCATCTTACGAATTTTTAAGTACCCGTGCGACGATTTAATGACCGCGTACCTTTCAAGTTAAAAAATGAATTTTTGAACGTGTTTCGTTATCCGAAACTGTGTGAATAATTCTTTAAATTGAATCGAATCATCTTACGAATTTTTAAGTACCCGTGCGACGATTTAATGACCGCGTACCTTTCAAGTTAAAAAATGAATTTTTGAACGTGTTTCGTTATCCGAAACTGTGTGAATAATTCTTTAAATTGAGTTTCATCAGAGTCACGGTGTAATATATAAAATTCGCATTAAATAGCAACTTTTCGAAAGAAATTGGAGATAAAACTTAGATAAAAAAAGAAAAGAAAAGAAAGAAAACGAGGTATTACACAGTAGAAATTTCATCAGAGTCACGGTGTAATATATAAAATTCGCATTAAATAGCAACTTTTCGAAAGAAATTGGAGATAAAACTTAGATAAAAAAAGAAAAGAAAAGAAAGAAAACGAGGTATTACACAGTAGAAATAAATTGGACAAATTTCAGTAATTTTAAGTGACATTCGACCGATGATAATATAATACCGATTTAGTCAAGTACGAAGAGTGAAATCAAAATTTATCTTGAAACGAATAACGTG